>VZTO01001572.1:34017-102593 GCA_013400615.1 Syrrhaptes paradoxus
TTTTTTTTTTTTTTTTTTAAATTTCAGCTTCCTACCCTAGCATCACATCTATTTTTTGGATTTTTGTTTTTTTATTAGTCACAGAGCTGCAAATTCTCTGAATAGCTGTCAGGGCTGCATTCAGGATTTTGGAGGCTATGGGCACAATATTTCTGGAGGGGTCTCCATTATCACAGACAGGTACCCTGTATGTGCACGGGATGGTTATATGACATGCACAGTAAAATCCAGTCAGAATCTTTGAACATATGGGATAGCAACAACTGTCTGCCTGCACAGATGGAGCGAATGGGGTGATTTATCTGTTCGTACACAGTAGCCACTTCTGAGGTGCACCACATGGAAATATATGAAAAATGCTAACTGGGATGAACAGCTGTTCCGGTATTGATTGATGAGTCCTGGTGACCATTCCGAGCAGGCATTCAGTCTTATACCAAAAAATAATGTTAGCACTCTGTTACCTGCATATATGACGTCTAGCATAAGAGGGACCCTGAGCCAGGTTCACAGGTGTTAACATGACAGAGGGAAATACTAGCTTATATTCAGACAGTCTTGAAAGTTACCTGGTCATGGGAACCTGGCCTCAGTGTCTCTTTCTGCAAGTCTTCTCCTAATGCATAATACTTCGTTAAAGACTGAAGAAGGGAGAGAACTCAGCTGTCTTAGGAGTATTTTCCCTTGTTGCTTCAGTCAAACATTTTCCAACTGCCTCTACTTGGCGTTCTCCCCTACAGGCCAAGAGCTTTTGCATCTCCTTATGTTTTTATCAGAACAGAAGTAAAAAGTGTATTTTTAGGAACAATAAAGCAACCGTGTCATTATCATGTGTCAGGAGACAAGTACATATTTCAAATCTATGTGTTTCCAATATGTTGTTTCAAGAAACCAGTGAAGGATGTTAAACCTCAAAGGGGTAAGTAAGAACAATAGGGATATAAGTGAATAATTGTTGAAGATTTAAATTCTGATACTTTTTCTGGTTTCTTACAATTCTCCCAGTTGCACAGATTCTTGACAAGATGCAATGAAACCCAGCATTATACCGTGATCAAATAACCCTTGCCAATATTCTTTGTAATCCACAGCCTGAAAGCTTAGATTCTTCCAAACTTTTCTTATTTAACTAAAATTGTTATGGTTATTCATATCAACTTTATAACGATTCAGTAATTTCCTTAAGTTCAGCAAAACCTCGTAAGGTTGCATTGTGGGAGGGCTCTTGAAAGCCTGTACGTCTCTCTGATGTGATGGGGACCTTTATCTCAAAAGCTGCTGCATGGTTTGAAGACCTGGACTGATGAGTAAGGGAGCAGATTTATCTCTGGTGGGAGAAAGGAACAGCTTCAGTTTTACTATAAAGCTCCAGGCATTGTAGACAGCCAGGTAATATCCTGACTCTGCTTAAATCACTGGCAAAATGCCTGCTGACTTCAATAAGGCCAGGATTTCATCCACAATATCTTTAATAATCTGTGTCAAAATCAGATCAATTCTTTTCTGTGGGTGGGAAGACGTGAAGTTGTTCTAAAATGGAAAATGGACAAGTTGCCAATAACTAAGAGACATCAGAGAATTTGAGAAACTTCCATCTGGGAAACATCTTCGATTAGTCTTTCATATATATTAAAAATATGTTTCCTGTTTTCTACAGCTAATTAACTGTGAAAAAAAATATTCTCCTTGTGGCTATATCCGGTGATCAGCCTATGAGATAAAATCAGCTAGTCTGTCAGTGCCAGAAATGCTGCTGAAATTTTGACTTGTATGGAGGTACTCATCTGTACATCAGGACATGTGCATTGAAGTGAAACCTAAACTGCTATTTACAATTAATTTGTATGATTTAATATTACAGCAAGATATTTCATAGGATAATTAAGGTTAGCAGATAGGACTTGAGTCTTCCTAAGTCTCCAATGACTTGAGCTACAATCCAGAAATACAGTATATACCACTGTTATTTTTGGCTCAGATGAACTGTCAGTGAAGTACCAACAGACAGAATATATTTTGAAGTCCTGTGAGCGAGGAATTAACTTTTCTGCCTTCTCTGAGAAGTCAGTGACACCAAGTTAATGTGTCAAGAGGGGATAAATCTCATTCCAGAAACGTATGCACCAAAGTTCACGGTTTTGCCGTTAGTTATGTAAACTAACATCAAAGAACTACAAGGATAAATTTAAGTTCTCCAGTCTTATTAGATTAACCAAGTAGTTATTAAGTTATCAATATATTTTTATATTAATAAAGAAATCAGGCAGGATCTCTGGTAAGTTTCTGACATTCTGTAGACTTCTAAATATATATATTAACCTCAAAGTTAAAATACACTGACTTTGCTGTGGAAAGCAACCGTATTCCTTTTCAATTGGTGTTCAAGATTTGCCCAGGAAGTTTTACTTTGTATTTTTCCTTTTTAAACAATGGCTGGTTACCCATCTGTTCTCTGCAATAATCACAACTGGTTTTTTCCTCAGTTTAATGACAGTGATCCTAAGAAAGTAACATTTTGCTTTGTCAAAGTGACTTTCTTTTCAATTCCCTCCTCAGATGAACAAAGAATATAAAAGGATACCAGTTCCCCAAGGATATGCCTAGATCTCTAGGAATAAGAATACACATTCTGCTGCTCAGTTTTCATAAATATTGAATTTGCAGTTGAATTCAGCAATTTCATGTGGTCAGCAGCTCTGCAATGCAGGGCCCAAGCAGTAACATCTATCAAAGTTACAGCACACACCCTTGCATTTTACTCTAGCATGAAGTTGCACTGTACCACACTGCAAGGACGGACACAAATAACCACACATAACTGCACTCGTGTAATAATAATGCTAGGGTTCCTGGTTTTGCTTTTTTTCTGCTTCTTTTTGTTTAAGAATATGCTCTGAGACAGAGACAAATGAGCTGGAAATGTTAAAGACTCAAGGTAATGTTACAGGTAATTAGCACTCCAGATGGATAATAGAAGGCTAATAATAGGCTAAGGGTCAAACATAATAACTATTAAGAAACACCCTTCATTAAAATGCATCACAGTCTCTTAGATTATGTTTTATCTCTCTCCCAACATTGATGAGAGAATGGGATCTCCCATCCTTCCCTGTGTATTTGGCTTTTATTAATCTGCATATGCTTTCAAAAACACGTGACAATCTTTTCAAGGCCTGGATGTATGATGCGTTCAAGTTTACAAAAATTAATTGTTTTGTTTTGTTTTGTTTTGTTTTGTTAGGAAAGACATTCCAAGAAGTCCAAAAGGGTTTAGGAGAGAGTAACTATTTTTAAGAAGAGGTGAAAGCACTGATGATAAGTGAACTGTTTTAGGAAGAAAGGAAATGCTGAAAGGTAGCCAGACTTCAAGAAGGACTTTGCTTGGTCTTAATGAGCGGAGGAAAGCAGTGCTGAGTCTAGACAGCTTCCCCTCAGATTTAGTATAACATGAAACGGTGTATGGCTGGTAAATAGCTCTCTCCTGGAAAATGAATACCTACTGCCTGTGTCACTTTGTGCTAATTAAATACACTTACCAAAAGCTGCAGTTGTTTTATTACCAAAGCAATCTTCAAAACCCTTGGTTACTATTTGTTGCTTAGTATCTTACACAAAAAAGTGCCAGATCCCTGCTGGGCCCAGGTGTGTGCTTCTCTTCCCTTCTTCCGTACCCATGCAGACACGGTGAGTGCAGGACAGTAGAGCCCAGAGGCCTCAGCCTGCAGCCCTGTTGTGATAATGTGCACGATAGATCACACCAGGTACCCAGGTGAACACCTACAGCCTGATAACACGTAAACTGGCTTTGTCTCAGATATGTAAACTGAGGGGAAATCTCAGTGGGGTATTTGTGATTAACCGTGGATGACCCGCAGTGTTTGGCATTGCATTTTGAAGATGATTTAAAGCAGTCAGTCAAAAAAATACTATTGCATATAAGACTGTAAACAAATAATAATTATGAAAATAGGTTGGTTTTGGCACAGTTTGAAACACCCTCATCATACATGGCAGGTGGCTGTGTGTGCACAGTGTGGCAGTCAGTGATGGTACTGGCACACAGCCCCTGCTTTTTTCTGTGCCATCCTTCATTTGTTCAAATTTATTATTCAAAGTGATCCAACAGGTGCCCATGATGTTAAAATGCAAGTAGGTCTAGAACAGATGTCCACATTTTTTTTGTTGTTGGCATATATCTGCATCTTCTTCTATTGCCATGAAGACATTTCCAGCAAAGGATAAAAGGAGAACAGGCTTCCTGCCTCAGCTGGTGGATGCTGATAGATGGACAGTCTCTCAGAGTAGTTTTCAACATGGGTTATCAGACATTTGTTGCTGAAAACCAGTCAGCCTGGCTCTAAACCCAGGTATTCAGTCTTTCAGTGTAACTTGGAGAAGTAAGGGACTGTGTGGGTCATCTTCAGTTAGCCGAGGCAGCACTCCTCTCATCTTCACAGGGGAACGGGCTCAGGCTTCCTCTGTCTGCCTGAGCTGACAGAGCACCATCTCTTCCAGATGCTGCTTGCTGACAGATTGTATTTGCAACAAGATGTGTCATCTCGGTATTCTATTTATGAATACATTTGATTAAAATCCATTCATGCAGATGTAAAAGCATTTACCATTTAAGGAGGCTATGACAAGGACACAGAGAGGACGTCTATTCCTGTAACTTCTTTGCCCTTTACTTTGGGCTTTTTAGTCCCTATCTGAATTTTCCAGGATATTCTTAGATTACCTGTTGGACTCAAGAGGCTTTTAAATATAGACACTACAAATGAAAATACTCAAAGAGAAAAACCATTCAACAATCAAAGTCTTTAATTTCCCATCTCTCAGCTATCTGCTGCTTTTGAAATGCAGCCTCACAAGTCTGACGAGGGCTCCATGCTTAATTGCCAAGATTGAAATTGATGCACTTGCTGCAAAATCTCAACCACCACTTCACTAAACACTAAAGCTATTTAAATAACCATGGCATCTCCCAAAAAAACCCCTCGAGGCTTGAAAGGCCTCATCCAAATTTGATCTAATTATACAAGACAAAGCAATGCCTAATAGTGTCAAGGTACAAAACTAAGCACACCAAAGTGGCTAGTGTCAAAGATACCGACACACTCCCAGTTCAGGGATGTCATGGTTCAGTCTCCTTATGGGAGTAGATACTATTCTCAGAGGACGTTTACATACTGCACTGGGAATGGCCTCTGGTGCCTGGGTCTGTTAATCTTTCTCATGCCAGGCAGAGACATCTTTATGGTATGAATGGTGCAGAAGGCCAGGAGGATGGGAAAGGATGCCTGCACGATACCCACAGACAGCTGCAGATTACCCTCCTGTGCTGCCAGAGCTATTTTAGTGTCTTGCCCTGCCTGCACCCAGATAGTGCCAAATATAAATACGGGTTATTAGAGCTGAGGAGAGGAACATTGGTAACTTTTGTAAGTGCTGTTAGGAACAGAGGGCATGACATAGAAGAGCTGTTTGGTATATGGTGGCTTCAGCAGGAGGCTATGAAGACAACATTTTTTTTTAATGCATAATACAGATTAAGAACGAGTTCTGGTCTGGTAATAAACAGAGATTTAAAAAAAAATGAACCCCTTGTATCAGTCTGACTACCTGGATAATGCCCAAATGTACAGAGTAAATAATTATTTTGTAAAAATTAAGCGTACCTGTCTCTGAATGCCCACACAGTGAGCATGTATAGGCAGGCACAGAGGAAAAAGCTCTAGTTCTTTAAACTGAAAGGAAGAGATGGCATCTGGGTCTTCTGCTGCCACAGATGAAAACACAGGAAAAAAAAGTTAAAGAAGGTCGAAGAAGTCCTTGGAATCAAAATGAAAAGTGTTTGAGTTTCTGGTAGCAAAACAGATAATGGCATTAAAGAAACGTAAAACTGTCTGAAATAATAGCAATTTGCTACCCTTGCTGTTGGGTAAACACAACAGATTCTTCTGCCTGTGACAGTTCTGCCATTAGCACAAGAGAATCATTCATACCCCAGTGTCGAAGAAAACAAACAAGAGATCTGTACTTAATTTGCAGTGAAACCCTGAGACAGCAGCCTCAAGAAGAGGAGGACAAAGGACCTTGACAATACCCTCCACAAGCTGCACCTCTACTATGAGTGGGAAGAACACATGTGTGATCAGAAAATCAAGTAAACAATGTGTGGATCTGCATGAAATAAACCAAGAAGCTGTCAACCAGAAGTGGAAGAGGTAGAGCCTGTGTGTGCTGGGTGGGCTCTCAGCACATTCAAGGCAAAGGGGTAAAGCACTCCTAGGGCTAAGGAAAAGCTGCAAGAGACTGGATATGCTACAGAGAATGGGGGTATAATAGTCTGAAAAATTGTCAGAGAAAGCCAGATTGAAGGGGATATAGAGAGGTCACTAAATCCACCCACTAGACCAAGGCTCAATCAAACTTTCCTCCCATTGTCTTCCAGAAAATGCAAAGAAGTCCTCGTTGTACTGGGTGCAAGGATGCTGGAACCCGCATGAAATCCCAGCTCCTTCACTGAACCAAGTATGATCATTTTGCATTACTGTGGAGCCCAGTTGGTATTTTAAAATGTCAGACATCTGCTGCAGTCCCTCTCTTTATTAAGACCTTTCATGTTGTGAATTATAAATTCAGCTCCATCCCGGAGGTCAGACAAAATAACTACTCATCAGACAGATGTCCGTTCCTAACGCAGGCAGTCCATGTGCACAGCCCCACCATGACCCACCCGAGACGATTACGTCTGTCAGAGGACTTTGCAAGCAGTCAGAGGACAAACCGCTCATCTCTGATGAGCTCTTCACCGATCCACAAAGCAGACTGAAAGGGCAGAGCAGAGCAGACATCCCATGTAACATCCTTTTCTGGTCAAATAAGGCTTCACTCACCAAAGCTGGCAAGCTGGCACTTTTGACAACCACTTGAATTCATCAGTAAAAATGATGTAGATGCTGCGGGGAGTGTCTTCTCATGGCCTAGCTAGTCACTAATGAGCAGCGGATATTTTGCATCTTGTCTGGGATTAATTGCTGCATCTACAGCTATCCTGGCATATAAGGGCTGTCCAATGGAAATGGCTACAAAGTGCTGAGGGAAGCTGGGCTTTGAGATGGAAGATGATGAAAAGTCAATCAGTGACTCTCCCACCTTTCAAAAAATGTCCTTTTACTACTGGAAGTGAGTAATGGTAATGCTTTTTTACCTGAGTAGTGCTGGGGAGAGATCCATTTTATTAAAAAAAAAGTCTAATCACTTTGCTGCCAACTAGGAATGCATAAGAAAAGGCAATAAATTAACCACTTCACTCTAAACAAAATCTAAGAGCTACAATGAAAAGTCAATTGCAAGAAAAGTCCTTTGACAGTAAATAAAATTTTATAGCACATGTAAATAACAGTTCAAGTGACTCAATTTAGCAGTGACAAAAGATGTTTTCAATGCAGAGTAATTGTTCAAATTGCCCCTTTTCACAAAAAAAAGCAGTTAAAATGAGCCAATTTATGTAGCATTGACAAGAATTGTTTTCAACTGTAAGCATTCTGTTAAAGCTGTTTAAAATTAAGTAGATGGTTGCCAAATTGATGCAATTGCCTAGACATCATAAAAAGGGTTTTAAAACTATAAATGCATCTGCTAACAGTATTAAATTGAGGCAATTAGCCAACAGGAGTGTTAACCTTCATCTAGCCACCAGGAATCTATTTGGACATGAGAAGTGCTTCCCTATGTGTCTTACTGTACTTTACACTGGTAATTAAGGAGATAAGTCGTCAATATGAGGTTCCAGAGTTGTTCTATCTACAGCCAACATTAAGCCATGCATTGCAGATGCAGTGTTCGCATTAATTGGTGCTGCATGAACTGTACTGATCTTATTCATCATTGTGTTTCCTGTATGTACATTTTGTTATTTAGTCAATAAGTCTTATAGTGGAGAACATCTGGAAGCAAACCAACCCCATTAATGGAGAGCAGTTGTAGGAAAGAAGACCTGTGGAATTCCTCCCGTTGTCTCCATCTCTGGAGGAAAGCTTGGTGCTGTGCGTGCAGACCAGGACCCTCTTTGGCTGTAAGCAGTCCCTAGCATCTACACTGCTGACTTGAGAAATGCTGTGTGTGTGACAGCTCTTACAGTGTTCCCAGAAAGATCTGTCCAATATTAACTGATGTCAGACAGAATGGGGCACTGTTGCTGGTCTTACACCACTCACTTCAAGTCCTTTCTAGGCTGTGCTGTGTGGTGTAGGGCCAGTCACATATGCTCAGAAACACCAAGTTACATCGATGCTATTGACACCAATATAAGGTTCTTTAATGCTCAATCTTTGTCTCATAGTGTGAGCCACAAAACACTCAGATAAACCCTTGGAAGTGCAGATTTCAGTTACTGAGTTTTCCAGGCTGCTACAGTCCTGCTCTGGCAGCTGCTTATCCCAAACCACTGACGATTCTTGGTTGAGGAGGGCATCAAATCCCTGTCTCCCTGTTCTTGTGTGCAGGAGGAGATAGTCTCTTGAAAGAGAGCTCCAAATCCAGAACGCTGTTCTGACATAGATTTGGAGGGGCTTTGATTCTTTGCCCTGAGCCTGGAGAAAGTTGTACAGAGTTGGAGCTTAGATAAACCTTTCTCTTTAGCATTTCCTAATGGCTGTCTTAGGCAGCTCCTAAGATACATTATTTAGTATAATGGGTCTTGTCGATCCTAATTGGAGAGGCTTGGCTTTCCCAGCTGTATTGGGTTTGTATGACAAGGTTTTTGTAGTGCAGGGGGCTACAGGAGTAGCTTCTATGTGGAGCTGTTAGGAGCTTCCCCCATGTCCAATAAATCCAATGCCAGACGGACCCAAGACGGACCCACCACTGGCCAAGGCTGAGCCCATCAGCGACAGTGGTAGCATCTCTGGGATAACATTTAAGAAGGGGGAAAAAATGCTGCACAACAGCAGCCAAAAGAGAAAAGTGAGAATATGTGAGAGAAACAACTCTGCAGACACCAAGCCCAGTGAAGAAGGAGGGACAGGAGGTGCGCCAGGTGCTGGAGCAGAGATTCTCCTGCAGCCCATGGTGCAGCCCATGGTGAGGCAGCTGTGCCCTGCAGCCGTGGAGGTAATGGTGGAGCAGAGACCCACCTGCAGCCCATAGAGGACCCCACACTGGAGCGGGTGGATGCACCTGAAGGAGGCTGTGACCCTGTGGAGAGCCTTCACTGAAGCAGTCTGTTCCTGAAGGACTGCATCCCATGGAAAGGACATGTGGAAAGGACACATGCTGGAGCAGTTCATGAAGACCCATGTTGGAGAAGTTAATGGAGGACCGTCTCCTGTGGAGGGGACCCCATGCTGGAGCTGGGGAAGAGTGGGAGGAGGAAGGAGTGGCAGAGACAACATGTAATGGGCTGACTGCAACCCCCATTCCCTGTCCACCTGCGCTGCTGGGAGGGAAGAAGTAGAGAAATTGGGAATGAAGTTAAGCCTGGAAAGAAGGGAGGGGTGGGAGGAAGGTGTTTTTAGATTTGTTCTCATTTCTCATTATCCTACTCTGATTAATTGGTAATAAATTAATTTCCCTAAGTTGACTCTGTTTTGCCTGTGGTGGCAACTGGTGAGTGATCTCCCTGTCCTTATCTTGACCCTCGAGCCTTTCATTATATTTTCTCTCCCTGTCCAGTTGAGGAGGAGGAGTGATATAGTGGCTTTTGTGGGCAGCTGGTGTCCAGCCAGGGTCAACCCATCACACCTACACACTGCTCAGACACTTCTGAGCAGCAAATTCTTGTCTAGGATGCAGGCACCTTGCGAGATCTTTGCAGTTCTCAGCATTGCAACACCTAAACCCATTTCCAGATAGTTATCTCAGTTCCCATCTGCTAGTGGGAACACCTGTAGTGTGTTATCTTAGAGGAGTAGTGTCAGATGGGTAGAAAAGGATATCTGGTTGTCAGATGTTTTTGCGAAGGAAGTCATGTAAAGGAAAAGAAGGAACAGCTGAGTAGGACTTGTAATTTGATTATCCTGAAACCTGATCAATCTTGTTCAGCCGTACTTTCCCATAGGGGCAACAAAAAACTCTCAGAGGAATAATACATGCTAAAAAATTCAGTTGACTGAGTTGCATTTCCCTGTGGGCCTTTTCTGCGCATCTTGATAAAAGTTTTGAAGTTCAAAGTTCTGCCACTCTGAGTGGACTGTTGGACTGGGGAGGACAGGGGTACCCACCAGCACTCAGCTTTGGGACTTAGGGAAAGCACTGCCTTCTGGGGCTGAGCGTCCTCTGCTGATACTGAATTACTTCCAGACAGGAGTTTTTGTGTCCATCAGTTTTCTGTCCTTACATATTTTTGTGTGCATCCATTTTGTGTCCTCCAGTTTGTTAACCCATAACAAGGCAGAGAGATTTCCTTATGAGTTAGAGAGTCAGGTGAGGACTGTGGCTATGTAAAGATCACTCTCAAAAAGTGCAGTTCCTCGTGTGTAATCTTATTGTCACCTTCTAAGTGACCTGTGAGAGTTGCACCTTGTGGCACAAGAGACAGATCTGATAGAGGGGACAGCAACAGGAGAGCTACTGTCCACTGTTCTCAGCACTTTCCAAACAAAAGGGTCATTGATCAAAAAAGTCTGTCTATCATGTTCACAGTGTGCAAATGCATAAAAAATAGGGTGGACTCTCTCTAAGTGGTCTGTGGCTTTCTCATGCCCAGGAATGGTGCAGCTCACACTGGACAGAGTGCTCCAGCTGAGGCCTTAGCTAATGTAATTTTATTTTTTTTAAAAAGGACCACATTATGTGCTGTAGCATGGTTTATTCCTTTTTTTTCCCCCAAAATTAAAAATTGTAGGTGATCAAGTTTTAATGCCCTTAATCGACTTTTTTTCTAAAGTAGGAAATCAGAATCAAAACTGTTACCATTCAATCGGTCACAGAACTCAAGTCTCTTTGACTTTATGCTGCCTGAATTCCTAAGAGCCTTTGTTACTTTGTTTTGCCAAGCCTGACTGTATCATACTTTGGTGAGGTGGTTTTGTTTACAATTACATTTGTCTTTATATTGTAAACTGTATAGTGAAAGAATTTTCTTCTGTGTCTGTGCTGTGCAGAGCACAGTGGGATTATGCTCTATTTCAAGCCTTGAGAATTTACTGTACTACAAATAATGAATGAAAATAGATCGTGCTAGTTGTATGACCCACATACAATGTAAGAAATAACCGTGGAAATGACAACAGCTCCTTCCTGAGCTCTTAGTTTTCTCCTACTGTGCAAGAAAACCTCTTATTAATGAGAGTTTTTAAGGTAGAATAATGGTGTTCTGCTGATGATATTTTCATTCATAGTATTCACCGATCTGAAAAGACCCAAAAGGTAAGTGAAGTGGCCAAGCGGAGTAACACTCTCTAAAAATGTCACGAAACAGTAGAGAAGTAGCTGAGACTGCAGTTTTCCCATAATACCTGGTGCTGCCCTAAGTTTGTGGCTTTTTGTGGAGCCGTGTGATCCATTGTGCATAAATGTCACTGTGACTAGAGCCGACAGTATGCAAATGTCCATGAATCCCTCAAACATTTCGGTGTTGTTTTTCTGCTAGTGATTAAAATCTTGGACTTGTGCCTGTCATTCATTATTCATTATTCATAATGAAAAAAAGTTAGGTCACAGGCAGAAAGCAAGAACAATACCAATGGGCTTGGGTAGCATAATGTATAATTAAAATGAATAATTTCAGTCAACAAATTCAAAATCTAGTCCCTTAGTAATGCTTCCAAATAAGCCATAGGTGCTGAGAAAAGATGGCATTGCAAATTTTTAGTAAATAGAAAATAAAAGATGAAATAAAACTCAACATTCTTTAATAAGTAAGTAATTTAACCATTTGATTCTCCATTGGCCGCAGCTTTTAAGCATTTGTATTGCTGAAGGTATTTCAGGCTTTAGGAACAGATTCAACAACTGGGAACATTATCTTTCCTTTTCCAAAACCCATATGAGTCTACATTAATGAATATTAACTTATTAATTGCCCAAGAATTGTACTTCTGACAGTTTTTTTCAGAGACAGTTAAACTTGGCATTTTCAGCTCTGATGTTGTAGAGATAGCACCATTCAGTACAACGCAAAGGTGCAAGAGCTTCCCTTAAGAGGAAAAAAGTAATAACACAATTCAGTGATTTCACTAGCTTTGAACTTTTATGACAGGTATTACCTAGAACTGGAATTTCCATCGACAGAATTAAATGAAGAGCACTTACTACTTCTGAATGCTGAAGGATCATATATTAATTTCATGTCTTCACTTGAAAGTTTATTATTAGAATTCAAAACACAAGAAGCCTGGGATGCTCTATTGCTTTAAGTCATAAAACTGTCACTAAGAGGATGTCTTTGTATACTGACCTACTTTTATACCCTGTTACTCAGAAGCATCCCTTACTTGAGCCCTGGTCCTCATGGGGGATTTCAACCANTCAGGGCAGTGAGTAGGACACACAGCAACCTCACTAGCCTGGACTTTAGGAGAGCGGACTTTGGCCTCTTCAGGGACCCGCTTGGAAGAGTCCCATGGGTTAAAACCCTGGAGGGAAGAGGGGCCCAAGAAAGCTGGCTAATATTCAAGGATCACTTCCTTCAGGCTCAGTTTGCTAAGTCAATCCTAGTCCACTGCTCCAGTTTCTCTGATTTTTTTTTCAACAAATTATCAGTCCAAGAAATGTTGCCCAGCCCTTCTTCAGAAGATCCAGATTTAGTCATTGTCTATTTAAGCTTTTCATATGAGGTAAATCTAAACTTAAGACCTGATTTTGTATGTTTCATTGCCCGGTTTGAACTGTAACCGAATGGTGTGTATGTGACTTCTCCAAGTCTTAAAGCTGCAACAAGCGCATCCGTGCAGGGAGAATAGCAGAGCGATAGCCTTGTTAAATAAATGAATCCCAGGAGACTTTTTGTGGGTTTGTGTTACTCAGCTGTTGTGCTCAGGTTCCTGAATATATTGTAACACAGTCCTGTGAATAACGAAGCTAAATGTCTTGTGCATTTTGTCTTCTTTGGATGGTTACAGCTATATGAGGTGGACAGACCAAGCAGTAGCTAATCAGAACAGTAATAGTTTGCATTCATTTGCATCAGCATATTTGCAAGACAGCAGGGGGCCAAATAGGAACTGAAAAGATTAATAAGAAAGAAGCAGGAGAATACTGGAAACTTCGTACTGACCTTACCATAGTGAATTGCGGGAGCCTTCATATTGCTTAAGATGCATCCATGGACACTTCTTAAAGGGTTTAACTAAAACATTCTTTATATTTAATATGTAAAAAGATAGAACAAACTGCATGAGGATAGTGTTTAGAGCAGGTAATACCTTTGTCTTGTTAGGTAATTGCAATACACTTCCCAAGTAGAAATTACTTCGGAAAGTGACCAGTCAAGTCATACACCAGCTGGCCCAGGCATGAAGAGATATTTTTTTTTTTAATTGAGAAACTTATGGTCTTGTTGTTGAAAGAATTTTTCTAACCCATAAAAAGATTTAAGTGTTTTCAGGTAGATGCTTTCTTAGCTCAGGTGTTCTATTGGCAACAGTCAAACTTTAAAAGCTCAGTCTTTGGCTAGCAAGAATTATTCACTTCATGTTTATAGGTTAGCATGGCTATCCTACAGTGTTTCAGATTTTAAGACAGCATATGGCTTAACAAACTCTGTGACCTCTCTCACCATGGCTAGAATAAGAGACTTGCAAAGTGCGTCCTCTAAATCAGGCTTGCCAAGGCTATTACGCTGAAGGGCATTACTTGTCACTATGTCTTTACTTGATCTTCAAACACAAACATGTTCTACTTCAGGAATACCCCTAATATCAGCAGTGCTGTCTTAGGTGATGATTGAAAGTCAGGTCCAATATTAACACTCCGCTGTAGTGCACAAATGCCTGACAGAATTTAATGAATATGTTATGGCTCTGAATATTTTACCTTGACTTAGTGCTTCTTCTCATGACTTACACCATCCTTGGAAAGACAGGAAATGACAGAATCTTACCTTTTTGTTTCTGTGATACTTAAGGAACTATCTATTTTGATGTTATTTCAGTGCAGAGAGAAACCTGGGGTTCCCACTAAGTGTAGCAATCAAAGGCAAGCTAATTGCTCCAGGAAGCACGTTGAGTTGCTGCCTTTTAACACTAGAGGGAAGTGTATGTAAAGACTCTAAGGACCGTGCAGCCTGCGCGTTGGGAATTTGTTAGATGAAGGGCATTTCCTTTCAAACGGGTGAGGATTAGGGAGCACTAACGATGAAAGGCAAAACAGCATCATGTATCAGACAGTGATGGAGGACTGAGTCCACCTGAATCCTGTCAGCAGCCTTCTCAGTGATTTCTGGCCAGGCACTTTACCTTTCTTTTATCTCTTTAGACCGCTCGTTCTTTCAGGGCAGCAGTTCTGACCAGTTTTATAGTTGACGGAGAGCAACACACACTCCCAGAAGCAAAAGCATACAACTGTTTTGAGAATACAGAACAGTTTGGAAACAAGAAAGAACAGAAACCCTTATGGCTTATCAGATGCAGTTCCTATAGGTGTCAGCCCGTGGCAGTATGGTCTGTTTTATGCACAGCTACTGGGAGCAGCCCACCAGTCAGCTCCAGAGCCTTCCCAGCAGCAGTAAGAACTTCACTGATTTTCCATCTCCACTTTGGTGCAGGGACACTCAAGAAGCCTTTAAAATAGAGCGCAAAGATGCTAAGAGTGTCGTAAGGATGTTTACTCCATGGTATTTATGATGGATTAGATGTACTCTCCCCATTAACAACAGAGAAGTATTTAATCTTTGCAGGGAGAGCTTTAGCCCATAAGTGCTATTCTTCAGTTCTGTTGGCAGATCACAAGGTTGGAGTCTGCATATAAGTGAAGGATCCCTCGGTGATTTTATGCTGACCCATGTGAATCCTGATCACATACCCACTTCAGTTAGGGGAGAGGGTCCCATGATTTCACTGAACTTTAAATATGTCCATTGATATACATAATCATACTGCTCAAGCGTCAGATAAAGATGAAGAATAAAAGAAAATCAGAAGATACTTAGGAAGAGGAATTGCATTCAGAGAGTAAAGATGAACTGGGAATTATGTTCCAGCTCTGGTCATCTGTGTGATCATCTGTCTCATACCAAGATCTCAGCAGAGGAATTGTTTCTCCTAAAAATTTCACATGGCAGTACCATGAGAATCAACAGGCAGGTATGGCATGTGGGGTACCGGATTAAAATGTGGTACTTCAGAAGAGGTTCTAACGGTTTGTAACAGGTGATAAAATAAATACATTTTAAAGAGTAAAGAACCTGCTTTTTGTGTTAAATGAGCAAGTATGAATGTGTAAAACGAGGAACACAGTAATTTGTCATAGCCAACATGTTATAAGATCATGTTACAAGACTATGTCTTCACACACATTGAAAATATTAAAATGGGTGAGCAGGTTATTCTAACATAACACAAATTAGCATCTGTAATAAAGTCACCTGTCCTCTGAAAACGCCTATATCTTAGTCTCTGTTCTTCCTTACATCTGTACTGTTTTTGGTAACTGCTCCTTCTTCAGACCCCATGCTGTTTCTGGCCTTGCTCAGACGATGTGAGGAATTCACACAATCCTACAACACCTCACCTCAGCCTTATGCCACATATGGCTTCTTCAAATCCCCACAGACTATGTTCCCCCAAATATGCTTGTACTGGACTCCAATGGACCTATGCCTGACCAGGGTTTCTGATATCTCTGTAATTTTTTTAAAAATCCTATTAAAGCTATAATCCCTTTCAGTAATACTTGCCTATGTGACATTTTGCTTTTAAATGGATAAGAGAAAGTGAAGACTTCAATTCTAACTAAATGTAAATAAGAAATTCTTCTTTTTTCCTTACAAAAATGGTAAAAAATACAGTAATCCACTAATTCACGTTGGATGAACTACTCTATTCAGTCAATTTTCCCCATCTCCATGTTTTGTTTCCAAGCACTTCTCATATAGGCACTAGAGACAAAGCTGGATTTATCATTACTGAGAGAACATTAGTATTTTACTGAGTAAACTGATTTTACTCAGCTACTGGTTTACTCCGTTACTGGTTGGAGCACTTGTTTCCAATGAGTAAACTGAAATTCAACTCTTTTCTCTATCTGAAGGAACTTGACAGTACATCTAGAACCCCATAGCTACAAGCTGTTTGATACCTTAAATATCTCTTCTGCTCAATATTATTCAGTGAAGAAAAGTCGCTCAGATCTATTAAGAATACTTACTGTGTGACATTATTGAAATGGTATGGGTAAAAAATCTGCAGGTGTATTAAGACATTTGCTAATTGGAAGATAACAGAAAGAAACATGATGTTAGAGAACAGTTCTTTTTTATGAGCCAACAGCAACACAATCACTGGATTTGGGATGTTCTAGTAAAGCTATAAGTGTCAGAAGAAACCTTTATGAGGACCCTTCAACATCATATTGAAGAAGCACAAGAGGGTGATGGCACTCTGCTGGATTTGACTTACCATGGTAGGAATGACCAGTATTCCCACCATATGAAGATGGAAGGAAAAGCAGACCTCAAAGCTGTCTCAGAGAAAAACCGCAATTTTTTCACAACATCCGAGAGCTGAATGTGNTTCTGATATCTCTGTAATTTTTTTAAAAATCCTATTAAAGCTATAATCCCTTTCAGTAATACTTGCCTATGTGACATTTTGCTTTTAAATGGATAAGAGAAAGTGAAGACTTCAATTCTAACTAAATGTAAATAAGAAATTCTTCTTTTTTCCTTACAAAAATGGTAAAAAAACAGTAATCCACTAATTCACATTGGATGAACTACTCTAAGTTGTTTGATACCTTAAATATCTCTTCTGCTCAATATTATTCAGTGAAGAAAAGTCGCTCAGATCTATTAAGAATACTTACTGTGTGACATTATTGAAATGGTATGGGTAAAAAATCTGCAGGTGTATTAAGACATTTGCTAATTGGAAGATAACAGAAAGAAACATGATGTTAGAGAACAGTTCTTTTTTATGAGCCAACAGCAACACAATCACTGGATTTGGGATGTTCTAGTAAAGCTATAAGTGTCAGAAGAAACCTTTATGAGGACCCTTCAACATCATATTGAAGAAGCACAAGAGGGTGATGGCACTCTGCTGGATTTGACTTACCATGGTAGGAATGACCAGTATTCCCACCATATGAAGATGGAAGGAAAAGCAGACCTCAAAGCTGTCTCAGAGAAAAACCGCAATTTTTTCACAACATCCGAGAGCTGAATGTGCATGGGACTGAAGAGTTTGTGAGAGTTTGGATGAGCATTCAGACTTTGAAGCTCTTGAGACATCCTTGTATTTTGATTTTCTGTGCCATTTAACCTGCAGCTGGTGTGCATTCACATGTGCCCTTGCTGTCTTCAGGGGGGAATATTAACATATTCTGTGCAATTTTAATTCACTGGCTTCATTTTACTACTTGCATCTGATGTGGGGTTCTGCTGGGAAATAAATGGGCACATCGCCACAACACCACAGTGTTTCATTTTCTTAAGCCTCAGGTTTGCTTCTTTTCCGCTGCCAGCATATCTNGGGAGAAACATGCAGAATTGGACCATTTTAAGCCTGTAGATAATGCAGCAGAAATCACTCAGTCACAAATGACTGAATCAACTTTTTTAACCCTGCTGCCATAAGACTGCCTGTTGTAGCCTCATCTTGCAGGACAGCAGAGCCAAGGTCTGTAACTCAAGGGCAGCTGGGACTTACAATTCCCTACTGTTGTGTCATGCTGAATAAAAACAGCTCGAAAGCTTCTTGTGTAATAAATACGTTTCAGTTCTCTTGTAGGCCATTTGGTGTCTTTTTTTTTTTTTTCTTCCCACAAAGACAATTTTTCTCTAGCGTTCGTCTGCTTGCAGGTCTCCCTTAACATTGCACTGGTGAATAGCTGTGGTAGATACCAGGAATGTTATTTATCTGAACAAGAAAGCTGGGTGGGTGATAATTTCAGCGACTCAAATGAGAGAGGAAACTGAATACCGTTGTAATGGAAACAGTTTTCCCTTCTGTATTATGGGCACTAAATACTTGCACATATCTGAAGGATTATTACTTTAACTGTTCATGAATTGTAGTTTAGCCAGAAAGTGTGAAGTGTTATCATTTCCCCCTCTCTAAGTTCTGAAAAATTTTAAATGTCAGAGGAAAATTTGCTGCCAGCAGTTACAACAGCCGTAAATGTATTGGCCTCAAATAACTAGTCAAGAAGCCTAGAATGGAAAATGGAAAGGAATCAAAACATGGGAATGCATGTAGAACCAAAATGCATGCAATTGCCTACTCAAGGTGAAAAGATGTGGAACCTACTAACAGAGAAGAGGACCCTTTCCAATCTGTTTTGGCCAGAGGTACCAGCACTAGCGTGGTCCACATCGTTAACAACTTCTTTCCTCTGCCCTAGCCCTGAGGCACTGCAGCTGCTCTTCATCTTTCCTGCAGTTTCTCTCAGATATGTTTCTGCCAGGCAGGTTTTACAGGCTGAAGTTTCTTTCTCCTGTACCTAACATCTTCTTCCCATCTTTTTATGTGAACCTAAAAGCATGTCAGTGTCAGGGCAAGATAAGAGGTAAATGAATGCTAGTTTACCACCCAGTTGAGAAGAGGTAGGGAGGGAGAATTTTCCTTCCTTTTACCCAAGATTATTTCTACTTTTTTTTTAATTAAAAAAAAAAACATAAACCCAAACCACAACAATTATGAAGGTTCCTGTAACCATATATACTTCTCCTAGGAAGGAGTCTGGATCCCTCCTCTCTTCTGACTCTCTGCTTTCGTGGTGCATGGTCCTCCCCACCTAGTGACACCTCTTCAAGGCCGCTCTCACCCTGTGTATCCCATGCCCTGAAGGTGAAAGTACTCATGTAGAACTGGAGATATGTGGACACCATCCTCCTCAGACTGACTGAAGAGACTCTTCCCCTGGAGAGCTTATGAACCGTGATGTGTCTTTCAAGCCCTACATACAAAGCCCTGCCTCTTCGCTCTTTTCCAGTTCTCTTTGTATGGGATGTTGGGTGGATGAAGATATCTAATATTTCCTTTTGAGTCACTTGTACTCTCAATGAGAGTAGTAGTTTGCAGATCTAAGCAAAAAGACTTGTGTTCTTCAGTCGTGCAACTTACTGGAGGAGACCCTTTTCAAGGCAGACTGAACCTTCTGCAGCTAAAATTTTTCTCCATTAGCTGGGCAAGAATTTGGGCAGTTATTTGAGGAAGGTTGGAAAACAGGTCCTCTGCTTTCCCTCATCGAGGCCAACATGAACCCATATTGAAAGTAGGGACATGAACTGTTCAAATGGGATCCTACCCCTAATTTCCTCTTCCTGACTTAAGATCTAAGGCAGAAATGGCACTGTAGGCAATAGAATCAAATTTTGCTGGCTCCCACCCTGTCAGAGTATGCCCGCTGGTGCTAAGTTTGGTGCAGCAACTCATCCTCAGAAGTGTGGAGAGAGATGGATCTGTTGTATGAACTGTGTCATGATTTCACAGAACATAGTATCTTCCTGGAACACAAGGAAAATAGTACCTTATGGAACTGGTCCAGTTATTTGTTGTCCTAGTGTCAGGGAAAGCTCTTTAATATAGGCACATCTAAGAACCTTATTTTGGCTGGGCTTCTAGCAAAATCAAAATAACACAACAAAAAAAGGAAAAAGTAATCCTTGCTTTCTTCTACTAGCTACTATCCAGTTGCAGCCTTATTCACCATAGCTGGTAGCACTTTTTCCAGCCAGCATAACCCGACTGTCTAGTGCTGAGCACTCAGATTTCAATGCACAGCTTTCGATACAACCCTGTTCAAAGTGATAGCTCCTGGGAAACCCATACCTTTTTTGTATCAGAGGGAACATCTACAGATAAACTCTCCAAGTAAAAATTTTTTTTTTAGCTACCTTAGCAAGCACATAAACTATATGAACTGCATGGCAGTCTGACAGATGCATGCAGTTGTGATGAATTGGTGCCACAGCTGATTCGGCTGTAGAACATAACCTTAACACTTGCTAGACTTCAGATTTGTCAAGAAGAAAACCCCTTAGAGACAAAGCAAAAATTGATTGTATGAAGTGCATAGCACTGAGAGGAGTTTATTTTTATCATAATTTCTGTCCTTTACTTGTGTTGTTCCATTTATTTTCCTAGTCCCTTATAAATACTGTGGTGAATTGGTAGTAATACTGAATTCAGATGAATGTTTCTGTCTAGCTATAGGTTGAATTATTTTAGGAGATTAATTCCTAACCTGCTAATTACGGATGCGAGTAGAGGAAATTGTTTGGTCATCCACACTTTTAGCTGTGCTGTAGCATGCTTGATCAGAAATTACATTAGAGTACAACAGCTGGTGGATTTAAAAAGGGAGGACAGGCTGGAAAATCAGTGATTTTCATGCTTTAAATGTTAAAATAAATTAAGATAATGAAAAGTAATAAATTAAAAAAGTAAATCCTTAAGATGGTATTTCTCCACTCTCCTTTTTGGAATGCAATAATCAGCTATGATTCCTTGATGTCCAAGCTCTGATATATCATTCTAATATAGAAGCTACAACCAAGCAAAATTAAAAAGTTGTGTTAGGAAAAATTCCTTGAGTCAAGCTACTCTATCTTGTACTGTTCTCAGAGCAGGCCTGAACTTTGCTTTTGTTGTTCTGAAAGCTGTTGTGATATCTGTAGACCAGATCTGCAAATCACTTACACTTGGTCAGAATCTGTTTTCTCTGTCTTCCTCATTTACCAAAGTAGAATTAGAGTAAGTAGATAAAAATCACGGAAATGAGATTTAAAAACCCAAACCTCTGTTCAGCTTTTTGTCTGGTCTTGAGTGTATTATTTTGTTTGATGAGAGCACATTCACTAGGGTAAAACCTGCAGGATCAGCTTTCTGCAGGAGTGGTGCCTGGGGAGGGTGGTCTGGGTTCTCCCCAGGCTGAGCAGGGAGTCTTTGGTGACAGCAAGCGGCTAACCCAAGCCACCTTTCCCTCTCAGGTGAATGGTGCTGAAGAACAAAATCACCAGGATGGCCCGTGGGCGACGAAAAGGGAAAAGCGGAGAGCGTAAGAGTGAAAAAGAGCAAGGCAGGACTACAGAAGGATGGAGCAAAAGGGTAAAAGACCTGGAGGTAAAGTAGAATGAAAAGGAACTGAAATTTCTGGTTCCAAGACCATAGCCAAAAGGAGTCTTGATGAGTAGAAGATGAGAGGAAGGCCAAAAATATTAATCATGTTGACAGTTTGAATCATGTTTTCAGATTATGTTCCTGCACTTTCTCACAGGGTGATTTCTTTTCTCTTTCCTCCTCTCTTGTTCTCAAATCAGCTCAGCTGGAAGGGTTGGGAATGAAGAGTCAGTGAGATGAAGCTGGAAGAACTGTGAAGTTACAGCCGCTAAAAGTACAAATGAAAAGCTGTATGCCAGCACAGTATATGTAATATCCTCAAAGAAATTGTCCATTAACACAGAAAGATCAGCATCTGCAGAATAGTTTTCAGCACATTTATCTCAATTCTTTATCATTTTTTCTGTTCTGCTGCTCACAAGAAATGAACCTCAGTAACTGCAACTTTTGCTGTGGAAGGGTTTTTACGTAGTCATTAGTTGGAAAGGGAAAATAGTACTGACAAGGAATGAATCTTAGTGGTTGTGGTTCATGCTGGGACTGACTTCCTTAATACTTGAAATCTCCACAAAACTTTTAATAGGTCTTTGCAGTGTCCTGCTTGTCAAAGTATTCTCTGCAGTGAAATGAAGCTAAGATGATTATATGTCACTGAGGCTCCTAAGCCAACGTGACCTTTGATCTATTTTTATCTTTCAACATATTTTATTTGTTTATTTTATGAAGAACTGACTTAGTTGCATGACATAAAATTGGCAATAGAGACTTCCCAGTACAGAAAAATTAAACATCCTTGAGTTCATTCTACAATTTATTCATTCATTACTGCAGAAGTAATCTGCTGTATGGATCCAAGTTACGACATTTGGAATTGTTTGAATTGTTATTGTTCATGTAATGAAATGTTTTGTGCAGCGTATCATCCATTTAAACGCAGCCATGCCAGGTACTAGTGAAATATTTTTGTGAACATATGGAAATATAAAAATGGCCAGATCATGAAGCTTGAAAAACAGCAGTGCCTTCCAAACCCTAATACTGATTAGAGATAGGCTTAATTAATTTAAATGCCATCTGGAATTCAGCTCAACTAGTATTAGTTATTTAAAGGCCTGAGCAAATCACCTACATCCTCTTTATGATCATAGCCAAGAGAAAGTGTCCAAGTGAAAAGCCTTTCTTTTTGATTGCTTCTCTCCCTCGTTAACTACAGTGGGAACAGTGAAACTTGCTCAGATTAAATGAACTGGTTGGTAGGTCCAAACGCTACACAATCTTAAGAAAAATGAACATGTCAAATGCCTACCAGAAATTGGCTTAGACAAAAGATTTGGATCTGTTATTCCAGGCCAGTGAGATTGTGGTGGTTTTGAACCCAGCTAGCAATAGCAAAGAGAGTTGTATGGTCCTTTGATCCTGGTTTAGCCAAGGATTACAACAGTTTGAAATGTAAGCACAAGTAGGTACTTGTAAAAGTGATTTCAGAACAGGGGTGTGACAGAATAAGTGGCAACAAGTCTATAATGCAGGAAATGAGTTGGGTTGTCTTGGGCTCTCATTTAAGCAGAATGACTTGAAGTAGGACTAAAAGAAAAATCAAAGACTTTTTTCACTTTAAGATACAATTGCTTTAGAATTGGACAGCACATATCACTTTGCCAGAGAGGTTTCTGAGGACTTCCAGCCTTCCCATCCTCTTCCTGTAGACAGCCTCAGCTGCAGGTGATTAAATGGTACAGGGGATAAACTCTCCAGAATCTAAAACTGGAAAACATTTTGTCTCCCCATCTTTCCCTGCCCAGAAAGGCCACATTGCGCAACTTCTTTTTGATATTAGACTATTTATCTCCAAAAATCAACTATGCAACACACCACTCAGCCAGAAAACCTGCTTACACAAAACAAAGCTTTGAACAAGCAAATACAGAGCTAGTGCCAAATGTTATTCCCTATACTGATATTGGGATATTGCTTTTGTAAGGCAACTGGAATTAAACCCTAAAATGAAATATATATATTTTTACCAGTAGAGGAAATACTTAATCAAGACAATTTTCCTTTACCCAAAAGAGAAAATGAGGGAAATGGGCACTAAGTAGAACTTTGCACAGTAATAGCTGCAGGGAACAGAGATTGATTGCCCTCTCAGTAATTAAAATCACATAATAAGCTTTCAGTCACCACCAAAGCAATTATTCAGACTTCAGCAAGTGCACATTAAAGGCTTGATAAAGTTTTTAGGTAACGATTGAATGCAGTGCTAAGGATCCTTTCCCCTTAAAATGGATGCAATTAAAGATCTCTGAGTAGTTATTTTCTCTTCACCAGCTGAATAAAATAATAACGGAAAATTCATTTCATTCAAACAAATTTTAAATTTTGATTTGTTTTGTCTTTACCAAACCAGAAAAGAAGTGAAAAAATAATTTACTGAAGCATTACACTGAACATGAACAGAATATTTGATTTTCAGACACTTCAAGACAAGCAATGAAGTGAAGAGCTAGAATTAATGATAGTTCAGTCACTCATCTTCTTTTGTCCAATTTCTAGGGGTTAGCTAAATCCTCAAGAAGGCCAAAGGCTCACGTTCATTTCTGTGCTTTACTTGAGCAGATTTGATCCAATATATCTCAGGAAGCTTCCTAAATACATACCACACTGGTATAAATATCATCATCCTGCAGCGAGGTGTCCTTTGCTGTTCTTATCTTGTTTCTTACTGATATTCTTACTGAAGCAGAGACTGGAATGAAAATGTCCTACATCCTATGAGAGTGCCCAGCAGATCAGGCTAGGTAGTCAGATAATTCACTCCTTCACATGATGGTTCAATGAATTTTAAATAGTTTGCGCTGAGCACAGCAACTCTGAGACACTGATAGCACTTCACTGGTGTGTGGCAGATGTGAGTTCAGATCCCTTCAGGCAGAAAGGCTCGATCCCTGCTCTCTCATGCAGTGAAAAACTGCCCAAGCTAGTGGATAAAATGGAATGTTATTAACATTAATACATTTGTGTGGTTACAAATATTTGGAGAAATCGGATCATGTTCATGAAGAATTTCTAGTTGAAAGAAGCAATTTTTTTCCAATGCAAAAGTTAGTCATGTAAAAATTAAAAGCTAACATGAGACACTAAGTTGCATACAGGATCTCTAATCTTTTTCTGTGTTAAAAAATATTTAGTTTCAGGGGTACATCTTACTAAATGATTCACCCTGTTCTATGTGAGTTTTCCTTTCTTCTCTGCTAAAGTTCACTCCCCCAGCGTTGTGCAGAATCAGTACACTGCATCAGCAGTTATTTTCTGTAGGATGCCAGACCAGCAATGAAAATATTGAATGGTGTAGGACCAATTACTGTCCTATGGAGAACTCCTGAAATATACACTTCCCTGATAAAAAGACCTGTGAGTGTCTCACCTCAGCATCCTTTAGATTCCTGTGCCTGAATGCTATTGAAAATCTTGTTGGTGGCCTGAAAACTGTCTTCCAAGTGGATGGATTCCCATAAGACAAACCTTTCTCACCAGGACCTGCTCAGCAGGGCTTGCTAGGCGCATGAACACGGTGGAAAAACACAGAATATACTAAACTCTGTTAGAAAAGTGGTTCCTGCATTTCATTTCTAAACCACATGGATGAAGGAGTAGGAGAGAAGCTGTGCTGCTGTTAACCATGCCATGACAATTTTGCCCTTCTGTCTCCATTATTGTCACTTTGGTCTCTCTCATCACAAAATTATGCAAGGAAGGAGGAAAATGAAGATCTAAAACTCCACATACTTGTTATTTTGAGTTACTTCTATTGTTAATTTGCTGAAGTGCAGAATGGAAACAGTAGATAGTATTTTAAGTCTTTGTTCTGGTGCACGTGCAACCCCCCCCCAGCACTGTTTATTTTTTCCTGCAAAGGGACTTCTCTGGTGCCAGGCAGAAGTAGGTTCATCCAAGTCTGATGTGTGTGCATGGTGTCACTGAAAATCAAGTCCTATACAAGAGACAAGGTTGTTCTTAAGTCACAGACACAATGATATTTCTTCATTTCCTTTTCTTTTTTCTTTTCTTCTTTTATTTTTTTTTATTTGCCTTGGGGTATGCAGTGTAACTGTAAAATCTGAGAGACTCACAAGATCTGTGAGAATGTATCCGAACTGACAGAAGAGATGGGGTTGCCCTCTGGGACTTTCTAGCTTTGGCACACACTTTACAATGTAAATTATAAGTAAAGAAGAAAAAGCTTTTCAATTTTAAGTTAGAGTTTGGTAGGCCCAGTGGGAAGTCTCACCAGCTTCTGATGCATGATAAGAAGCAAGTTAGGTGGTTAATTCAGGAGTTCTACTAATTGATGGAGCAGAGGACCCAGCTACCAAGACAAAAACTACTCCAGAAGAGGCAAAAACTCATTTCCACTGACTTTGCATGTCACATTCACTGAATGACAATGATGGAAAGAGCAAAGTGTATGTCCAAAGTACAGTGGTACATGTTCCGTATGCTTTTGCTGAAGTTATCATGAGAAGTTTTTATTTTTGATATTTTAATGAGCTGTAGTTGCTAACAGTCAAAGAAAAAGAACACTAATGGCAGGTTAATTTTTGCAACGCATTTCCTCAAATTGTTGAAGATGACAGTTTTCATTTTTTAGGGAATAAACATCAATATAAGAAATTGAAAATGAAAATATGTCTATACTGATATTAACCACCTTTTGACATGTACTGATTAGGTCCACAGAAATATATATCCCTCATTCACCCTTTTCAGTCTGAGAACTGGCAGTTAAGAGATCCTGGATGTTCCTGTCTCCTTTTTATACCTGGATTGCATCCTGGTTTTGTTGTTCTCTGCAGATACTTGATCCACAGGACAGCAGGCAGGAACAGTACCACCCTCCTTTGCCATCCCCCGCGCTGCCTGCCTGCAGATGTCAGACATCTGTCTGTCCCATCCCCATGGCAAAGGGCAGGCTGCAGCCCAAGAGCCCCGAGGTGGGCAGGACTTATGCATGCAGCAGGGAGCTGCGAACGGAAAAATAACCTATGGAGGGCTCCAGCCCCCAAAACTGATCCCAAAAGGAATTTACTTTAGACAAACTATTTGGTGCAAAGCCATACTGAATTGTTTAGGGTGTTGTCTCAAATGGAAACCAGTGGAGATTAAAGCTGGTACGTGAAGTGTACACTAGTGCAGACTGGTGCAGCAGAAGCTCAGAGTTTATGTGCAACAAAACCAATGAAAACAGCTGTTCTGGAGCCAAGGAAAGACCTCCCTTTGATATGATCTTCAATTATATTATTCAAAGGAGAAAAGAGCCCCGTTATGGGTTGCTGTGGGAAGTGGTGTGCTGGTCCTGCCTCTGGGGATGCAGGACCAAGGAATGGGTCCTTTCTCTATCTCAGGTCTCCACAAAGGCCAGGGAATACAAGAGGGAAGGTGCCAATGACTTTAGCCAGAAAGACCTTTCTGAAAATCAAGCACATGACTGATTTGATATTTAACTTCTGTGTGCATTTGCCTTTCCTGATGGTCGAAGACTGGGATGAGAAATTATCTAGCCATGGCTTGGCCCCAGGTCCATCAACACTTGGCCCTGCCTCACCTGTGCTCCATGCAAGATGCTGCCTGGCCAAGTTGATGAACACACAGCCCTGCCCAGCCTGGTCCAGCTTCCTTCAGCTGTCCCTGTGCCACCGAGGAGAAACAGGCACCTTCCCTGCGCTGAGGTCTGACCCCCTCCCATAGCCCACACCTCGGTGCAGAACAGATCTGATTTATTTGGTGAGTTTTGAATGAACAAATGCTTAAGACTTGGCCCACCATATGTGTTTATACACTTTATATAATATACAGATTTATCGCTCAGGGTTTCATAGTAGAACAAAGCTGGACAACAGTGTTTGTCATGGGTAAGAACTACTGAGTGCAATGTGAGCACTCATTGAAGTTTTCACATGGGAGCTTGTCCAGGTTTCAAGGACTGGTTATACAGCTCTCTCTGCTATTGTATATTGCAAGAAACAGCCAGTCCATGGTGCTAATACTGCTGGTTTTTAAAGATAGGAAAAGATAGATGAACATAATGTTTGAAGCACAAACACGATAATTTCTAATATGTGGCCTAAGAACTATGTTGCCCAGCACACAACTTCCTAACTCTATTCCCTAACAATAGCAATGTTACTGTTTGGATCATCAGGAAAAAAAAAAAAAAAAAAAACTNNNAAAAAAAAAAGAAACAAAAAATCAGACAGAGTATTGTAAAAATTATTGTGTTTCATCTGAGGTAAATTCTGTCTGTTCTGAGCAATAAAGTCTCATTTTCAGTTGAATTATGATATATTACAAATGCCATAAATGTGAATATGCTGCAAGCAGAGAAGTTTAAATTACTCTTGTGTACTTAAGTGATAAACAATTCTGGCAAGGCTGCCAAGGTCCAGCACTTCAGAGGAGCTAGATAACATTGAGCAAAGCTGAAGCAATAAAGCCAAATGCTCCGTACTGATATTTCAAACTTTATATGCATTTATGTCAACACACAGAGAACAGCATCATCTGTAGTAATGAATTTAGGCAAAACAAGTGTTTAGGAAACGTACACTGAATGCAAGTGATGCTTTGAAAACACACATAAAAATGAGAAACTTATCCAAACCCTTTCTGTCCACAGAGGCAGAAAAGATGACAACACTTATAGGATTACTAAATTTATAGATGATTCAGTTTGTTTTTAATTGTTGCTTGATTCTCCCTTGCTATCCCTCTCTCCCTTACTATCCAGAGGGCAGCCAGACCAGGAAGGCAAAGTGTTCTTCACAAGGAATTGAGCTGGGCTGTGAAAGCAGTGTGTAAATCTGCATACTTGCTTCTTTCTTACATCAATGAGCTTGAGAAAGCTGATAATTTTCTCTAGTTTCACAAAAAATTGTATCTTTTCCCTCTGATTACTTTTACAGAGGAGAAACTGTCTTTTTTTTTTTNTCTGATTACCTTTACAGAGGAGAAACTTTTTTTTTTTTTCTTCCCCTCAATAAATTTACACTCCATACAGTTCAGCTGGGGGCAAATCTCTAAAGCCATGCCTTGGTAGTGGTAACAGGGCATTGAACAGCATTGTAAAAGTCTTGACTCAGTGGTAGAGAGGGAAATCAATATTCATTCAGCCAGATAGCTGAAAACACGGAGCGGGGTTCAACTGCCCACAGCTGGTGGTCTGTGCTCTCTGGCAGCCCACCATCTCAGCTTTGGTGACATACCATGATTTGAGTGGACAGGTAAAAATTGTATGATCAACCCTATTGGTAAAGGACACGTTTATTTTGCATGAGAAAATAACAGGCTTGACGGCTTAGCTGAAGGTGGGCTTCGGGCAGTGGGTTCTCTGAAGGATTTTTGATCAGCTTGCAGGCATTCCCAAACACTTTGCTAGGCAAGATCCATTTTGAAAGGCCCCACAGGGGATGCTATGGAAGCTACATAATAGGAGAAAGTCCAGTTAAACATAGGCAGAACCCCTCACCATGAGTGCTACTGCAGCCTAATTGCTCATTATCTATTTTACGGGTTTGCTATGGGGCACAATAGGGCACACAGGTCTTCTGGTCCTTAGTCTATACTCTGTCTGTTGCTCATCACACAGTCTTCATCAAGCTGGGATTTGATTGTCTCATATTATCTGTCAAATGGCCATAGCTGTATTTGCCCTCTTGCCTGCTAGGTGTTATGAAGATCAATGGATGTCTGCGCAGTTCTTTTAACATACAAGCATGCTAGGAGTTATTAGTGTTGCCCATCTTGAATGCCTTATGTACAGCACACTGGTTCCATGTAACAGGCACATTTTTATTGTTATTTATAATTTTATTATCTGCCTTCCAGATGTTCTGAAATTTGGACCATGCAGCAATATAGAAATTTTTATGTGCTACTGAATGTTCAATAAACCTGAAGGTATGGCCAATAGTCAAAGATATACAAGGGCTTTTCATACTGCAGCTAGAACTGCCTTTGTTTGAAACCCCAAATTTCCTAATGGTTTCAGAGACTCGTATTAAAACTTTACATGAAGAAGCAAATGTTTGAATGTCTTTTGTCTGTTTTGATTTTAAGTTAAGAATATTTTAAAATATAAAATGAAACACAGCACAAGGGACACAGAAGCAACTCTTAAAATTGCATAGAAGGTTGTGGTCACTTCAGTTCTCTGTTTGACAAGGAACACCCTTGGAAAAGTCTCTGCTGTTGGATCTTCCCTATTGCACCAGTAACAACCTCTGATGCATCATTTGGCTTCCAACATAAGGATATGTCAGAAGAGAAGCTGTGACAGATTGAGGCAAAGATCCATCTTGACCAGTGTCCTGTTTCTGAAAATAAATAAAAATAGATGTCTGGGGAGGAATGACAGACCAAGAGAGGCAGAGGCATATAGTAATGCTTTTCAGGAGGGTCTCCAAGAGCCAGGGACCTGTGCTTAAGGCATTTCTGGACGAGAGTCTTTAGTAGGTGTTGTCTAAATCCATGTGTCCACGTTGGCAACCCCTGACTGCACCGCACTAAACTCTTCTTAACTTACTCCAGATAAGATTAACCTGACACCTCTGAGTAGATGTTTACTCACCAGTCATCTACTTGTAATATGGCATAATGCAAGGGATTCTCTGGATCTGCTGATTCTGTAATGATAATTCAGGGTTAAATAGTCATAAAAGTTCTAGACAGATCACGGCAGGGCCACAGTAATGAAAAAGGATGCTGACATATGCTTGGCATCTTAGGAATCATCTTTAAAGTGTAGAAAAGTAAATACTTTAAAAAATAGATTAACAGAATGGGTTTAATCTTCTTTATTTATTAGCAAACTCAAAAGGAACATATTTTGATCAGTTTTTTACCCATTTGGCTTATGTATTGTATAATTTACTCACTGACTTTGTAAGAGAGCTGTCTTGAAAACTTTGATCAAAGTCAATATCACTATTAAAAAAATTCAGAAGTTTTGGCCTTTTATTCTGTGTCCCCATAACCCTTTTGGATCCTCCGTCTGCACAATGTTTTAAAAATAAACATTCAGAAGTACACACTGACAGTAAAAATTGTCATTCTCTTCTGCTTTGCATGTTAATCTCCTCAGGAAGGATTTGGTGCTGTTTCTGCTGCAACAAACAGCAGGATTGGTCCCCAAAGATTTAATCTGCTTCTTTGCCTCTTGTTATTTAGTTTTGTGATCCAAGTACAACTCTGGAGATGGAACTACTGAAGAAAACAAATATTAGATTTTAGAGAAATTTATTCTCTATCCAGCTGATGTAAATCTAAAGTGTCGAGGTTAAGTAAACTGCAAACAATCTATGTTCTTGGTAATGGACGTAAAATGCTATTTATCACTCTCTGTGGTGCCAAAATGAGGTGCAATGCCAAAAAGGGTTTAAATATTGCCATTTGTAGTGCAATTAAAATGGAAATTAAGGAGTAAATCATAGTTTCTTGTGTAATTCACAATTTAGGTGAAGGTTGTGGTACTGTTTGACGCTGCAGATTCAGGTTTGACAGTCTGAAGATGGTAACACATCATTTTTTATTAAATATTGTTAGGTCATGATGCTGTAAATGGAATTTACAAGGCATATTTTAAAGTGTGATGAAATGCAGGCATGCCCTATATAGTCACTAATCTCTTATTTAGGCATTAAATAGCAGTCTTGACCATTTGGGACAGTTTCTTTTGTAATTCCATCTTCATAATATCTCAGGACTTTGTAGTAATTGATTAAACAACATGACAACCATCTGTTTCATGTGATTAATTCTCTTCCTTGTCCTCTCATGCATGCAGTACCAGCACTGATTTTTGGTAGCAGTTTATTTTTTAAGTATACATCCAACTCTCTCCGTCAGTCAAAACCCAGCTGAAGAATGTGCCATGCCTTTGGAGGACATGAAGTTGGGAATGTTAGTTGTGCTGGTCAAGAACATGAAAATGAAATAAGTGGCAAACGACAGAATTTTATAACTGCACTTGTTATTAGACTTGATACCTAACAGGCTTGGTCAGACATGGATAAAAATGTTAGGCTTCTCATTAAAGCAAAAACACATGGGAAAAGACCTGAGAAAAGAGAGGTATAAAAATTTAATTAAATTTCTTTTCTAAATCATAATTTGCATAGTTACTATGGGGTCTTTTCAATCGGTGTTTTTCTTCAGTAGTGCTGATATTTTGGGAAAAAAACCAAACCCAAACACTTTTGCTCTCCTCAGACTTTCAGATGGATGTAATTTAGCACTTGCCGTATAATTCCATGTTATCTCCTACAGTCAGCCAGGGACGATGCTGATACAGTTTAATAGAAGACAAATTCCAGTTTTTGCTCTGACTGTTAGAAACCTTCTGATTTCCATAAATGTGTTAGTGGGAACACTCTAGACATAACTCTCACTTCTGACTTGCACTTATCCCTTATTTTTTTTTATGCTTATCGTTTATTTGCCTCACGTGTTTATAGAAAGCAATAATTGCCCTCTCAGGCTAAAATACATGCTTTGCAAGACCTATACTCTCTGCACCAGGAACAAAATCAAGTAAAAAAAATAGAGACAGCTCTAGATAAGACTTCCTTTTGACTTTTTTTTGCAAAAGGAGAATGCAGGCAGAAATTTGTTTTCTGACCTTTATGGAGAAAATTGCAAATTTAGGATGTGTTTCTGGAACTGCTGTTGGCTGCTTTTCTCCCTGAACTCTTCAGGTTTTTTCATATCAGTTGCTTTCTCTGTCTATTAGTTGCTAGGAAGAAGAATGGCTCCAGAGATGGGGACAGTTTTCCTTCTTGACTGGTTCAGTTTAGAAAAGTTTTCCTGCGGCAAAGAGAGGAAGAGATTTAGGAGCCAGACATTGCAATATAAAGGCCAGGATAAGACTCGATCTCATATGATCTATTTGTATTTACACGGAAATATTTCACACCTAGGATAGTTTGTTGCTTGCCATAATTCTGCTACCTTGCAGCACAGCTATATTCTGCTGGGGGTGTTTACCCTCAGTTTAAGTACATGTCGTAGGGAAAGATCTTGCAACCTCTAAAGGAGGTCATACCCACTGCTGGAAACAAATTAAGGAACCTATATGCAAGGATTTTCCTCCTGATGCCTGGAATCAGATTTAGCAATGCATATATATGCAAAGGTCTTATATGATGAGCATTCGCGCTTAAATTATTTCCTGCCTATCCTTTCAATGTAGTGACCTGGTTAAGCATTTTCGTTTCCTAAGAAGCTTTCCAAACTCTCTGTCAAGGAGCACAGTTATTTAGCATTGTCACAGTATGGGGTGCTGTGCTACAAATATGCATGAAGGTGCTACCAGGGATTTGTGCAGTAAAGGTATGTGGTGCCACTGGGTCCTTGAAAACTGTTTTTTCAGTAGCTATCACAGCTAGAAAATGACCTTTCTCTTATTGCTTTCTGCTTTTGTTTAGGTGAGTGTAGCTGGCACAAATTGTTTCTTTTTGACTGGAATATTGAACGGAGGTATCATAGAAATCTGATTTAGAGAGGTACACCTTTGAGTAAATGTCATTTTTATGAATGCCTCAGGGCAGTGTGCTGCACAAATTGAACTGAGCTGAGGTGCCCTGCTTTGGGCAGGATGGCCTCAGTGCTCTGAGAACTGGGGCAGATCTGCGCAAGCCATTCTGCTTTTGAGCCTTTTTCAGTTCGCTTTGGATATAAGCAGGTTATTGTTTGAAATGTCATTCCCAATAATACATTGAGATCTTTTTAATACATGCATAGAAACATCCTTGTTCTAGAATTGCTGGTGCTTGAAATGCAGGGAGGGATGTGCCTTCCTGTGACTGCAAACCAATTAACAGACTCTACTATAGGAATCTGAGGCATTTCACAGTTAATTGCTATCAAGGAATGTACACAGATCAATAAACCAGGGTTTTTTTTTAGAAACATCTATTTTTTTCACCTGGATGAGCAAGCCAGAAGTCTACTTTGTCTTATTGGTATCCTGGCTGATCCAGTCACCACTGCAATGTAACACCTGAGAGTCCGTAGGGATGCTCACGCCTTGGGCATTTGTCATCTTGCGAGTAGTTTCTGTTTGGTGGGGCTGGAGGTTCCCTCTGTCTGACCCTGCAAGCAACGAGGGAATGTAGAAAGAAATGAACTAAAGATTTACTGTTGCTTTAGCAAGCCAAAGCTACAGTGAAAAATAATCCAGAAGGGGTAGCTGGAGCTGCCTGATAACTCACACAGATTCATGGTGAGACCGGAGCCAATGAATTCAATCTCTTGGTTCGTGGGTGGTAAGGAGCAGAGCCAGGACAGCGTGCAATGTCATGCAATGTGGCAAGAGAAGGAAGAAGAGAAAGAATATTAATCTGAAAGATGTTTTTATTTATGAAAATAGGCTGGTGTGTTTTTCTGGTTTGTAGTTTTTTGCTTTTGTTTTTTGTTTTGGTTTGTTTTTTTTGTTTGTTTGTTTTAAACAGATTTTACATCTTGTGAGTGTCCAGGCAGGCTGAGAGGATAGGTTATGCTATTATGCCCCATCTGCCTGATCCAGATGCACAAATTCAGTTTGGATGGCTTAAGGTAATTTTATAAACCATGTTGCCATCTTGCTCTCTTCCCTGTGTAGCTCTGTATTTCGCCTGTTTTGGAAGCACAGTCTTCGATCACACATACACTCTAGCAGACAAACACACACACAGACTGCAGAGATGAAAGCTGATTCATCCAAAAAAGAAGAGAAAACAAACTGCCAGCAGTCTCAAATCTGCTAGTCATTGCATTCTCCCCTCTCTTTCTTGCGTGAAGGTCAGGTGAAAGATGTCCTCCAGGCATGAGGGAAAGGGCAAAACCCTAGGCTGCCAAGGTTCAAATGTGTGGTGTCACCCTCAGTATATACAGGTGCCCAGAGAAGACAAGCCCCCCCCAGCCTCCTCTGTAAACTTTCAGGGAATTCAGCTCAATTCCGTCTCTTTGGTTGTGCCCAGAAGCACAAAGTAGCCAACCCCAAGGGCAAGGGTTATGTTAAAGACTCTCTAGGGGACCTGAAGTGGAATCTGCGAAGGTGAGTTGTGTGAACAAAGCCTGACTGGCTTACTGAGCCTTGCTGCAGTGCTACCACTGGGCTGACAAGGAGCAATCCCATGATTTTTATACCTAGGAAAGAGGAATGCTGTGAAACACTTAACCAGGGAGTCAAAAAAAAGGCCATAGTTATTGTGGTCCTGAACGTAGGGTTGAAGGAGGGAGCTTGATGTTTCAGAGGATTCACAACAACCTTGCTGACTAAGCAGAGAGTAAATTGGTTGTTCATGAAGGAACTGGCTACCAGCCAGGGCACGAAATTCTCAACACCTCCCCTTGCCAAGGACTGTTGGGAATAATTACTGCCTAATGCCCAGGTCACTCCACTTGCTCCAGTGATGACACTGGAGTGAGGAAGACACTGGAATTTGCTTTCCCTGATCCCTTCTTGTACTGTGAAGTTATTATATCAAATGATGTGTCTCCACTTCTAGCTTCACTGTGAAGAAGGTGGTAGCCACCACTACACTCTGTGCTGAACACAAGACTTCCTGCAGATCCTTTGAAAATGGGAGCAGAATAAACCATAGAGGGGAGCCACGTGGAAGGATATTTGGATTTTGCCCTCTCAGACCGAAGCAGGTGCTAGGTTGCCCAGCTGTGCCCATACTGAGATGCTTCTAATTCTGTAGAGGTGAGCACTGCTAAAAACCAGCGTGTCTCAGTCACTGTAGGCTTCCTTCAGAGGTGCAGGAAAGAGTCTCTTCCAGATGGCAACTCATCCAAACTATTTTGGACATCTCCTTTAGACACCTGTCTCTGAGATACAAAATTCCCAGGTAAGGCATTTGATTTGTTTCTGAATAGGACTCCTTGAATATCATTCCCGATGGTGTTCTTGAGAACTGAGACTGAAAAAATGCATGCCCAATTTTGATCTGTTGCATTTCAATGGCGAGTGAGTCTAGGGATGAAGGAACATTTTGCCACAAAACATCCTTATAACCTAAGAAGTTGGGACTTAAAAAAAATGAAACATTTCAAATAAAAGGTTTTTTCATTTTTAAAAGGTTTTTATTCTAAACTAAACTATTCTTAATTAAAATTCAAGAAGGCATTGATGAAACATAAAGGTGATTTTCTATATGTTTTTTTTCCCCAGGAAATTAATCTACTTTCCAAACTTCCCATCATGGGATAAATTCTGTTCTTATCTACATCCACCCAGATCTGTTAGTTCTTTACTACAGGGATAGCTGCAGACATAGTTTAGCCCTCGGATTTACAGTTAAGTCAGAGTCGGTATCAAAGACATAGTCAAAATCTCCCTTCAATTACCTTCACACAAACCTCCCCTTTCACAGAGGAAATGATTTTTATGGCTTTGTGGGTTTTGCCAAGCCCTGAGCATTATTGTGCTGTGGGTTTTATACTTTGAAATAGGTTACAGGATAAGAAATCATAAATATTCATCCTTCAGAAAGATCCTCTGAACAGCTTCCTCACTGCTGCTCGTCTGGGGTCTGCCCACAATCGCTTGCCGTCAGGCTCGCTGCCCTTTGCCCTTCTCACTCAATCAGGACAGGAAATAAGGCAAAATAATGAAGCAGGGGCTTTTAAATGGTGATTTCTGTGCATGGGACACACCATGTGGTATCGGTCTCAGGAAAAAGAAAGCTCAACTAGAGGTGTTTTCAACTGAGGAAATGTCATAGGTAAACTATGGAAAAGCAGTTGCTTGCTGTGGGTTCCTAGACCAGAGAATATGCTGAAACATACCGTGGAACACTGATGGGAAAAACACAGAATATACAATTGCTCTATACAAAAAGATCTTTCTCAGGAAGAATTTAAAGATAACTTGCTGATAGGATGCAGCAATTAACCTCTAGCCATGCTTTGTATTCAGATGTGGATGAAATGGTCTGAAGGACAAGGAGATGGTATGTGAACATGCAGAGAGGTCTCATTGATTTTCTAACCTTTTGGGGACATATAGCATATGCAGGCCCAGAGAAAGTTGCATTTGAAAGGGAATTGAAAGCTCTTGGCTATAATGAAAGGCTCTTCAAACTGTTCTGCTGAAGTCATCCCTCCTCTGGTTTGTTTGAGGGTTAGCTGTCCACCAGTCATGCTCAAAAGGAGGGCTGCGAGACACAGCCCATTTACAGCACACAGCTCTGAAACACGCCTGTGGAGTACTGCATACTAAATGCAAAGACCCGTGAAAGCAGTCCTCTCTGCTGTTTGCAGCATTTTTGGTTGCTGTAGCCTTGACTGTGAAAGGCATTTTGCCTAGCTGTGCCTTGCATTAGTCTCTGTCTAACCTGGAGGATAAGAGGTGGTCATTATTGAGTTGCTCTGGAGCTACTGAAAGAAAAGGAAAAAATCATGAACTGCTACAAAAACCAGAAATATCTGAAGTTTCTTTGAAATCAGAGAACTTGGCATTTTTTCCTACACTTTGAAATGTGACTTTTGCCATGTCACAGACAGAAAGAAAAACCCAGAGGCCTCTTCTGTGCAGACCTTGTAGACGGAATTGCCTTCAAAAGAGAGGAGTGCATAAAGTTACTTCTTCCTCTTGATGTCCTGTGAGCTACCAGTAGATTTTTTTTCTCTTTTAAACTTTTGTAAATTCAGACTGACCTTCAAGTCTTTTATTTTTCTCTTTTGAGCTTTGAAATGATCTCCTAATACTGTCTTCTCCAATGCAGTGATACATGATTATAATCCTGATAAATCACATTTAGTCCAAGTACAAGAACATTCTCTCTGCCTCTGTCTCTTTGTGTTCCTCTTTCTTTTCCCAGCATTTTTTTCATTTAAAACTGTACTTAAAAAAAAAAAGTTTCCAAAGATGAGAGCACTCTTGAATTGACTGCTGTGATTTCAGACGTGATACTAAGCCATGCATCTTCTAAGCTCACATTTTTATCTTTTAAAATCTCACATGTTCCTTTGAAGTCTCCAAAGACAACTCACACACTAGCATGCTCCATGGTTACATGTCAATGAAATGTATGAAGTGTCCATTTCAGAGGTGTTATCAGTTTCTAAAAACCCATACTGCATCATAATGACTGCTGTTCGGAATCAATCAGCACTGCAGTAAGTGGTAAGCAGAAACAGAGAATCCACACGGCTACTAAAGAGAGCACCAACTAGCACACTTGCTGCATAGAATATAACACAACAAATTGTGAAACCACGTACTTGTAAGAATAGTCCTTATGATGTGTGATGATTCACAGGAGACAGAGTTCGTGGAAGGTGGCAGTTACTAGAGTTATTACTATATTTGTAATTCCCAAGTTTTCTTTCTATTAGCTCTGCATGCAAATCAAGATGCACTGTAAACTGATCATAGACACTAGGAAACAGAAATACATCTTTATTAAGAGGGTGACCGTATGTTACCTCATCAGGTCGTCTTTTATTTTGTTTGCTATCACAATGCATGAGCTTTCTGAAGCTGTTAGAAGTGCTTGGTACACAATCCTCACTGCTCAGCTGTAATTGTGTGAGCCCTAAATGAGAAACTGAATTTGCTGTATTAGCAGGTGTATGGCCTCACAGTAAAAGTGGAGAATGTTGCATGCCTAGTTGTTTATCTGGGGAATTGTACAATAACATTTTTGTCTTAGGAAGTCCTGGTAGATTGAGCAGGATCTCAATCTGCAGTGCTTTGTTGTTAAATCCTTGCTCTGAAGATGAGACACTCCTTGTATTTTTCATTTTAATTTTTTTTTTAATTATAATGTGTGCATGTTGATGAGGCCCTGCTGTTTGTGCTTTCCAGCCTGCCATCAAAAGTAAATGCCAGCAATAAGACCATGCTCTGGAAAAGTTTCAAAAGTTGATGCTTTCCTTTGGCCATGGCCGTGGCTTCCTGCAGGCTTAGCGTCAGCAGCCTTGCCCACCTGTGGGCTGGACTTGCTGCATTTTAATATTTAACATACAAGGCAGTTTCTGCCTCTAACTTTTCGCCAGTTAGCACAAATGTGTATTATCCCAATTTCCCTTAAAGCCTTCTTTATGTTACTACAGGCATTTCTCTGCAGCGCACCTAAGCAATTTGCCCTGCATTGCCTTAGGACTACATATTCTCCCATTAGTATCCTATCTTGTAGTCTTCGTCTCCTCTGCAGCCTCACTGACAGCGACTTGCACATTTTCAGAGTAATACACTGTGGATTTTCTAATTTCACTACACCTAGGACCCCCTTTCTTCCCTAAAAGTAATACTACTACTACTACTACTACTACTACTACTACTACTACTACTACTAGCAAGAAGTATAGTAAAGCAATTATTATATTATTTATAAATGGCAGAGCAGGTATGACTAATAAATTCATCAAGTGAATTACTATCTTCCCAAAAATCCTTCTGAATTCTTTTTGGAGAAGGAAATAAACCAGGCATGCGTCTTCAAAAATACATATTTCAGTTTCTAGAAAAATGAAATGCGAAAATAATTGCTCTCAGTTAATTAAAAAAACTTCAAAAAGAAGATTGCACGTCAGAATCAGCAGTCAATAAATTAAGTTTAAGAAACATTTTTTATTATATACATGTAAGCATGTGTCAGATCACTGTAGAAGTGAGGTAAAAATAAGTAAATGATGCTGTGCTTTTGCATAAAGCTTATTTCTGACTTGGGTTTTGAAAGTCTTTAGACTGATTAAAGGTGGGAATTGAAGTTCAAAGTCTATAGGAACATTTGGGTGTAAAATACGTGTAATTTATACTTTACAGATTTTAGTTTCACATTGGTCAACCTTAAACATAGATAATAAAAGCCTTTTTTTCCTTAAATAATGCCCTACTACTAGGAATATGATGGGGAAAAGAAACTCAATCATTATAGCAAGACCATGTAGACCCAGTCTCTGCATTGCTGTTATCACTAAAGATGAGGCAGTGCTGTAAAGAAGCTCCTGCACTGCTAATGTACACACATAGTGGTACAATGAATGGGTCCCTATGTGGCAAAAATGAGCATAAGAAGTCGTAGTAAACTGGCTTCAGAATGGAAGGTTGTCTTGGGAGTCCTTATTCTTTGCTCTTGTGCACAGATCGGGTGCATCTGTTCTTTACTGTATTCTTTACTGAATTTTTGCTCTGTGAATATGTACTAAATCAATACTGATTAGGAAAAGGCTGTGAATTTTTTGTCAGTGAAACTTCTGTTGTACATCAAATGAGTCTAGATGGTGTCAACACCTTTGACTCTGGGAAGTCTTAGAGACAGGCAAGAAAGCATTGCCTGATACTTTTGAAATAAATCCTGCTGTTACTTGTTTTTATACTGGCGATTCCTATGTTGAAGAGAAATTGAGGTTGCTCAGAATGAAAAATGGACACGGATGGGGATCAGAAGTATAATGACTCCTATTTTTTTTACAAGATAGAGACAATGTATCTGTCTGTAGCTAAGCTAGATTTATAAAAATATCTTATATAGACCTTATCTCCACTGTGAAAGAAAAAAACATTTCATGATGAAATTCATCTCCTCAAAAGTAGTTGTCCTACTTAAGTCAAATGAATCACTTTAAAAGTACCTCTTTCTCTACACTGGGTGTAAAAGGAAGACAGGTGACCAAATCTTTGATGGCCCATGATGTCTCAGATGTATCTCAGAAATTCAATGGAGCTATATGAGCTGCTGGATGCAGAGCACTTATGGCATCAGTATACACGGAGTGAATATTGTGTCAACATAAACCACACAGAAATCTCTTACAATTTCAACAGCAGCTTATTTGCCTTTCCTCATGTTTTTATTAATAGAATATAAAGTGTTGGCTTAATCAGTCATTCTCTTCTCTAGACGAGTTCACCCCTGTAACCATAGCTGGCTTATCTACAAGTAAAGAAATATAAATATCTTGGTAAACTCAGCAAAACACATGAGGCCATGGTGTTTTTCACTTTGGGTAAATTCATAGCTCCTGTTGAGTTGGGAACTCTGTGGGAAATGTCAGTAATCCTGACATTTTGAGAGAAACATCAGTTCCCGTGTCACAGGTTCCGTTGTGCTCGATTAGAAGCCTTAGATTTCCTGCAAATATTTTCTTTCTGATTTTGTAAGGAAAAATGCCTTTTAGCAATAAGCCTTGAAATACTTTCATCCTTTCCCTGCAAAATAATATTTTCTATTCTTCATTTTAATACCCTCTTTGTTGCTTCAGATCAGGTCCATAGCAAAGGAGGTATTTTTATTGTGCTGAGACAGCTGGTGGCCCAGCTAGTCTGGAGTACTGGTTCTCCCTGCTCTGTGCCACCGAGCAATTTGAAGAATCCCATCAGCAGTCAGTGACAGAAAGATATACTCTGGAAAAACATCTTCCTAGCTTCTCCTCTTTGTTGTAAATAGGACCGTTACTGAAATAGGAGGATTTGAGCCCCCTTCAAAATGTTTAGGCATATTTTATAACTTTGTTATTGTAAGCTGTGCATCTGTTAACTACATATTCAGACCCAGCTCTCAGATTTTACCGAGAGCTTAACTTTCTATTGTTTTCTCTTCACTTTGTGTCTCTTTTAATCTTTTCTGGAATGTTTACTTCCTTTGAATGGCAATATCTACCTCTTTATTTTTTCATTCTTATTTGCTTCATGCCTCCTAAGGAAGTGTTTGCATAAATAAAATAGAGACAGCTGGTATTAGAAATGATGCTTAAAGGGAAGTCTTACAAATGAAGAAGTATACCACCAAATTAACCCCAAATTGTCCCCAAGTGAAGAACTGTAGGAACAGTCTGAAGCAGGCAGTATTATTCAGTTTTCCAGCTTCTGTGGAATTACTATTTAAAATGTAAACAAATATACTTAATGTTTATAATAAAGAATTATTTAGATATTTTATGTGTTGAACCGAAAACAAAATTTTATTTAATTTTGTTATAAAATATTTCCAAGACTAAAGAGCTTCCATTTTCCAGTGCATTTTTTTCTCTGTGTTTATTAAAAAGGGATCAGTCTTCTGAACAGGCTTTCTGTCAGGTAGGTTTTTGAATGGTGACGTCATTCTGCACAATGTGTAACTCACATTAGAATTCATAAGTATTATCCATGCAAATGCTCATTGCAGGGGAAAGAGACTATATCATATTGCCCCTATTTTTGATTCCTGAAAAAAGGTCTATACAGAAAGGAAATAGAAAAGCTTATTCAGTGGTCAGTGTGGCTACATTTCATAATATAAATGCTAGAAGGACATATCAGAGAGGTAATAAATTTACCCATAGTGCTGGAGCTTTTGAGAAAGCATAAAATGGGAGGAAATTGACCACAGAGCTTGATTTGTTCAGAAAAAGGATCAAAGTTAAACCTTATTAACTTAATAATATACTTGCTAAGAATGTGTTCAAGGAACAGAAAGAGCCACCACTGTATGGACATGGGATTCACTGCCTAAGATGATAAAGAGAAAGGTAAATGAGAAAACGCTCAGAAGGAACCCAAAAGAAGGATCATTATTGATGAGTTTATATGTGATCAAAGCGTATGTTCAGAAGCACAGAAAAATGGCTTTTCTCTGAGGGAGAACTGACTTGTTCCATATATCAATGCCATCAGCTGTCCTAAACATAGAAGACATTTTATTATGCATATGGATAATATAATCTTCCAGTTGGGTGCTTATGTCTTAAAATCAAAATCTGAGTTAGCGTACATGTTGACTGTGACTTAGAAATCATTTTGCTCCACGCATCACAATCACTGACTCTTATAAATATAGCAAATACAGATTTTATTATGCAATGGAATAACGTTTCCTAGCTGGGTGCTTGTCTTAAAACCGAAATCTGCATTTTCACATTTAAGAAGGTTGACAGCTGCAGAGGCTCTAGGAACTCTTAGACTCATACTCTTGATACTGAGGCTTTGTGCTAAATACTAGTACTGACAAGCTTTCGTGTTTGTGCCCTATCTCTAATGCTGTCAGTTCCGTCAGCTGCTGCAGCAAAGTGGCAGCGGCAGGCTGCTGCAAAGCTTCTTTACAGCCACTGCAGATTCCTGGGGGGTTGGCGAGTCGGTGACAGGAAAATGCCCGTGTGTGTGTGTGTATAAATATATATGTGTGTATATGTAGTACATAGTAGAGAATTTTGAAAAGACCCTGCTGAACAGCTGATGTAAACTGTGTGTGAGCTTCCATAGAACCAATGCAGCTCAAATTGCGCAAGGAGGAGAGCTTAATGAATCAATGCATAATTCTGTCCTCGATTTGCAGACAAAATAAGTGTGGTTCCGAGGATGTGGAGCACCATCTTTAACTAAATGTCTGTCTCTGCAGTTCTGGTGGCTCAGAATCTGAAAACGCAGGGGGAGAAGTTTTCTTGTTTGCTTCAAAGCATTAGGAGGCCATCTAAGAGGACAGGGGAGAAATGCAATAGTCCCTGGAACATTCTGATTTGAACCTGTTGCTGTTTGTCAGCTTGGCTGGCAGGCTGCTGAGAGAGAAACAAAGAGGCTTCCCTCCCTCTTGCATTAGCCTTCTCCTTCCATGCTTATTAATTTACCTTGGTCATAAAAACTAATTTCTAGTTCTAGTTCTGTGTTCTCTTTTGTCACCATCAAAGAACACTAAAAGGTCTGTTGGCTTCCCTGTTATTTTGCCTTTTTCTTCTCTCCTCTTCCCACTACATCCTATTCAGGCAGAGACTGGCAAATTGGAGGATCTGAGAAGAAGTGAAGCAAATGCCTCAATATTCTTTCCTCCATAAAGCAACATGGCATATCAGGAACCCTACTGAAAAACTCCGGGAAGACTCTGTGTTGCCTGGATTTGCTGTAGATACTCCTTTCCTCCAGTGGGTAGGACCCTGCTCAGGAGGATGGTTCTGCAGAAACCACGGTAACTAAGGGGTAGGAGGGGATCACTTGGACACAGCAGAAGTAGACACTGTTTCTTTATGTCCGGTGGAATTCTTCAAATCCATTAAAAAGACACTGGAGGTGTGAATCCTAGCTCCGGCCATCTGAAGTTCAGATTTTCTGCCAGGGAGTCTGCAGAATGCAAAGATGGAACTTCTAAACTGAGAACTTCTACCTTTACCTCCTGTTTGTCTCTTGTCTTTTGGCATGGACAGGAAAACTGGAAACATCCCAAAATCACAGAAAGTGATGTTCAGGCTACTGAGATAAGCCTTTTGTAATTTCAGAATTCTTACCATCATGTGTTTCTCACATTCCCAGTGATAAGTTTTGACCCACATTCTGGTTTTGGCAGATTGGAAGACATATAACTAATGGACCATTAGTTGCAGGTGTAATTAAAAGTGTATCAGATCACTAAAAATAGATTAATGCAATGACATTTCATATCGATGACTGTCAGCCTGCAAAACAGGAAATCTGCTTGCCTAGCATCTTGTCTCGTTCCTTCCAGGCTTGAATAAAGAAGATGTGCAGGTCTCATCTTCATCATTTCTATGACTGGGCAGCAAGTGTACCCTGCTCCTGTGTGTGTGTGAACTGTCTGTGATGCTCTATCATTTCTATGAATGTGCTTCCTATTTGTGGTTAGAAACCAGATCCCGTGTGCACACCACTTCAAGCTTTATCAGTTAATCACAAGTTATTCCTTGTAGCTTTCCTCTGAGCATCCTGGAGTTTGCTAATTGTGTTATGTGAGTAGTAATGTGGCATCATTTATCCTGTTAGTCTGAATGGCTGACAATTATATAAAGAGCATTGTTGGGACTGTCGGTTTTGTTTAATACAGCTTGCTGTGTTAACAATGAAGAGGGTTGGTTGTGTTACACCTGCAGAAATGTCCTTAAGTCCTACTACAAAGGAACTTGAAGGAACTTTCAAATACAGAAAACAATTTTGCTTCTATTTCCCATGAATCTTTCTTTTCACTGATGTTTTTATGCATCCATTTTTATGCTTTTATTTTTTTCCTAAACTTTCACATTCATTATCATATCTTCTAACTTCCTTTCAGGTGCGTTACTCATTCCACCACCTACCTGACAGCACATTTCATCAATTTTCTATCTGATTCTGTGTAATTTCTCAGCCAAATTCTTTTGCAAGTCATTCTGCCACTGTGATCAAGCAGTTCTACACCGTTTCAGTTTTTTTTTAATTCAGTTCATGTGTTTGTTCTGACCAAAGCTAGTCAAATGTAATTTCAAAAGTAAGTCAGCTGTGGTCTTCCAAACACAGTGTTTGTACCACCACATATTTGGTAACATATTTGCAAGTAACAAACAGCTATTTTGCTCTTCCAGGACACCAGTAAACATTCACCGTCATGATTCCCACAAGAGCCACAGGACATCTGCATTTTAACTCACTTCTCTCGCTTTCTCTTGACCTGTCATTGATCTTTTTGTGTCACCTAGCATCCACAGCATTTTTTCTGCTACCTCCCAAGCAGCATGCTCATTAAACTATGTAAGCTACTGCACACGCTATGCACTTTGCTGTGTACAACCCCAGAGACCATTACATTCACATTTGGTAGCAGCAGATCTCCAAGGCCAATATGTTTCTGAATTTAAGAGAGGATAAGGTGGGGACAAAGACAGTGGAAGAAGAAGAGGCACTACACAACCCTCTGCAAAAGGAAATAAACACACATACACATACACAAAAAACCACAGTTCCTGAGTGATGTGTAAGAAGATTTAATGGTTCTCCTTAAACCAAGCAGCTTCCAAGACTGTCGGGAACTCATTAAAAGCAGGGAACTGTGGCAGTGAGAAGTGATAGAGGTAAGCACAGCAAGGAGTAAAAGCCTGGAAAAACGAGCCCACAGGTGGGTGAAGTATGGACTATTAATAGGCCTCTGAGAGATGGAGATGTGACCTTTGAAATAAACTCTTGCAGAAAAGAAGAGAGACAGGTTTGGTATAAATACATATATAACAATTGATTTAAAATAATATTTTGCCAGCATGAGATTTCAATCTCTGCTTCAGGTGCTTAGTTTTTCTTTAGAAATTTTTTTGTCACGAGAAAGTTTGTTTTAAAATTCTGAATATTTTTCTCAAAAAAAAATGTTTGTGCTTTCAATTAAGGAAAGAATTTTAATTGCTGACAATTAGCTTAATTGAAGTGAAAACCTGAGAAGATCCTATGAGGAGAGAATTTCCCTGATGAGCCTTGTGAAACACAGCTGGGTTTAAAAGACAGGATTAGAAACAAGTATTCAAAACATCCAGGAAATGTGACCATCAGGGGAACCTCTGTAGCCCAGCAGAACTTTGTCCTGCTGGGCTACAGCTCGTGTTTTAAAGTGCTGTAAGTCTTTGAAACCTGTTCAAAGTACTGGCAGAACAAATTAGATTTATAAAAACTAAAGGAGAGGCTTTTGTTATGGGGAAGCAGTGAGTCTATCCTGCGAAGGCTGAGAGGGGACTTGTACCTGTGATGGGAGGAATAGTGCTGAAAAATGACAGATTTCTAAGTTTTGCAGACCCAAATATAATGGTATTTTTATTTTTCCATTCGTATTCTGCCTTAAAGGGAGGTGATGTTACAAAATGCAGACTAAGCAGTTGAAGGGACAAAGAAATTTTAAACAGGATTTCTGTTTAAGTGATCAATAAGGAAATGAAACTGGGGAATGGTTTGGGGTGAAAAGGAGTCAGAATGGGCTCAGGAGGCACAAGAGAATGCTTGTCACATATGTAGTTACTGAACTTCAAGAGCTGCGAGCTTCCTCATTGAAGGTGTACAGGCAGACATTGCAGAAGTGATTAAAAAAAATCTGAAAAATCAGGTGCCTGAGAGCAGCAAATATGCAAAAGCTTCATGATGGGCTTGGTGAGAAGCAATGCTCTCATGTTGCTGACATGTGATGATATCTGTACTGAGATCATAAAAATCACTGGATTCAAAAATCTACTTACAAAGTATGGACAGCAGAGAATGACCAGCCGTGAGAGGGCAACTGATTTTATTTTTTTTTCAACATTTTCTCTACTGTTTGAGATATTGAACAAGTCTTTTGCTGAAATGAAATTCAGCTTTTCAGCACTTCAATTTTAGGGATTTTCTGGTGAGCTGGTAGAGCATGCATCTTTTCATTGTGTTTTTTTTCAGGTTGTTTCAGTCTCAGACTGACTTACAGGAGAAATACTCTTCCTTGCTTCTGAGGAAAGACAAAGCGATTGTGAATTGTTGGCTTGATTTTTCCTCTAAAAGCGGTTGAGAATGCTGTTCCAGCCAGGCTCATCAAGAACTTGGATAGAAAGATGTAAGTAGATTTTCTGCAGCTAACCTTTGGCAGAAGATGAAATGAATATCGGGGGCCAACACTTAAAAGGTTAAATGGGCTGTCACTTGAGTTTGAAGCAATTTCTCCTCACCTTCGTTGGTTCATCTACCATGAGGTAAAACCTTCCTGAAATGTCAGAGTAAAGACTCTGCTTTGGCTGATGTGATGTTGTAGATGGATTTGGCACATGCATCTTACTACTACTGTAGTTTTACCATCCAAAATAAAATTTTTTTGGAGATGGAGATTTAGAAATAAATGTTTCAACTAATTAATCCTAATTGTGTCAGCCTGAAGTGGCTTATTAGTATAATATGCACAGCTGTAAGCAGAAGGCTGTACAGGATCTCCAAGGGTTCGGAGTAATTGAGTATGAAGTATGAATGAGAGCACTTCCAGGCAGGGCAGAGAATGCAAGTTAGTATAATAAGAAGCTGAGGTAAGGTGAACCAAATTCATTACTTCCATAAGAGCTGGAGGCATGGTGGGTCTGCATATTCCTGTACATCCTGTGTCTGAGATTTGAAGAAAGCTTTTTGGTCTGGAACTGGAGTTACCCAACATTGTCAAGCATGTACTTAACAGGGAAGCAGTACCTGGGAGAAAATGAGAGTGACAAGGAACATAACTTCTGCTTATAGTGTATGTTAATCACCTTGCTGTTGGAGTAATTAGGAAAGGGTGTTATACCATTGGATTAGATTTGCTGAGACTGATGAGGTTTCTTTTTCTGTTCCCCATGGTGCAGCTCGTGCCTCAACAGGGTATCGGATGCAGGGCAGCAAAGTGTCTGTGGTACAGAATAAGGACAGTGTTTCAGTTGCTGATTTATATTCTGATTTTGAACAAACTTAAGAATGTGCTCACTAAAGGTAGATGTGTCAGATTTCAGTATTATTCCTAAGTATTCCTAAGTATATATTTCAGTATTATTCCTAAAAGGAGATCATCACTCCAGAACAGAGAAGTGAAAAAAACCCAACCCATGATCATCTCCAGCTCCCAAATATGATGTCACTCAAGCTGATTAACACAAACATTATAATTCACTGCACAGAGGTCTGACATCCAGGCAAGCTGCCTTTTTACTTTATTGTTGGTTATACTATTTGTTGTTGTTGGTACTATTTTTTGTTTGTTTATTTTAACTTGATAGCAAGGCTGGCAGATAACCAAATGGCAATGCTAACAAGCTATTGCTCTGAAAAGTCCTTGAGAATTAATTACTGAAGTTTTTTCTTTGCTTTGAGTATACAAATACTGACTATGCTGCTTGGTATGTCTGGTGCAAGTGTTGTGTATCTGTATGAATGATTATATTTTTGAGTGATCTTTTCTAAATACAAACCCACTGGTGAACTCTTTCTGTTTTCTACAGAAATATGGTACAAAAACCTCCGAGAACTGCCTCTCTAGAAAAATTCTGATATACAAAGACACTTGTCTTGATCTCTGCATGTGTCTATATAAATTGTTCAGACATTTCTAAAGGCTCTTGTGTCTAACCATTATGTCATCTTTTGTCCTCTTTTATAAACTCTGTATCCTTTCTATTTCTCTGTCTTGTGGGCTCTGGAGACACAATAGCTTTCAGAAGAGAAGCAATACTAATGGAAGACAATTTGGGGGACTATAATCTCCATCTGTATCTATTCCAATAACCTTCATGTGTGCCACAGCATGACCTAAAATTAATGTCACCTGTAATATATTTCTAAATGTTAGACTGGGAGGAGTTTTGTGTGTAAGGCACAGTGTGATCAGTCTGGACCACCTCCAAAAGAACTGGTATTTCTTGGTGTGAGGAATTCTCTGTTTCAGACACAAAATGGGCTAGCTAAACTTATGCAGGGTCGGCTCATTCTATGAAAAATTCGAGTGGACAATAGATAGGAACCATACTATATATCCTGAAAAGGTTTCATGTACCATCTTCTACCTATGAACAATGTAAATGGTTTACTTTTCATCCAATTGTAGGAATGAAAGGCTGTCAAGAAAACCCATGAAAAATAATAAATTTAAAAAGAAAATCAGAGGTATACTTGTTGCCAATGTATATGAAATACCACCTCAGTTCAGCAGTTGCTAACATTTCTCAATATCAGAGAAGTAAGAAAATATGTCATGAAGGCTGCTTCAGATCTTAGCAAGCAAAATTTCATACCTTACCACATCTTACCATACCACTGAGGTTTAAAGAAAGTGAAGGGAGTAGGAAATAAGAAAGAAAGAGTCATTGAACTTTTTGTCCTGTGAGTTTTCTATTTATTTTTTTTTTAGTAACCAGATCTAAGTAAAAAAGTATCAAAGAGAATTAACTGCTTCATGTAATGGTCAGTTCCTTCTGAATGAAATCATTAAAATAAACTTAACAGAGACAGGATGCTAGGGCTTGAATATTTTGGTAGAAGACAATGGATTTGACATCAGTGATTTAGGATGTGTGCAGTTGTATTTGGCTTACGTAGCAAGGTTTTGGTATCTATACCAAACCCAAAGTCTATACCCCCACAGGTATAGGTTTTCTGGCAGGACTTATGACCCCATGGGGCACCCACACTGGAGCATTCCATTCCTGAAGGACTGCACCCCATGCAAAGGGCTCATGCTGGAGCAGTTCTTTAAAGAACTGCAGCCACGGGAAGGAGTCCCACTGGAGAAGGTCATGAAGGACCATATCCCATGGAAGGGATCCCACACTGGAGCTGGACAAGAGTGTGAGGAGGAAAAAGCAGCAGAGACAAAGCGTTATGAACTGACTGCAATCCCCATTCCCCGTCCCCCTGTGCTTCTTGGGTGAGGAGGAGATTGGAGAGTTGGGATTGAAGTTGAGCCTGCGAGGAAGGTGTTTTTAAATTTGTTCTTCATTCTCATTATCCTACTCTGATTAACTGGTAATAAATTAAATTGATTTCTCTAAGTTGATTCTGTTTTGCCTGTGATGGTAGTTGGTGAGTGATCTCCTTGTCCTTACCTCAACCCATGAACCGTTTGTCCGTCTTTCCTCTGTCTGTCCTGTTGAGAAGGAAAAGTAATAGAGCATCTTGGGGAGTACTTGAGGCCAGCCAAGGGCAAACCATCATAGCAGTTCAGGTGTTTTATAACTCAGAATACTCTCTTTGCTGTGTTTAGTGGTGGGAGTAGCTCTACCCTCTGAGCAAAACTTAGCACTATGGTGGCTGGAAATTTCTGGACTGATACAGAATGCACTGTACTGGCTCACTGTCCGATGAAGAGTTTTCTAGACATACTTTTACTTTAAAATAAGTGAAATTTAGAACATATTACCCAGTTATACTTCAGTGAAACTGTCTGCTTCATTGCCTCCTGGATGAATGTATTTTCCCTGTGGTAGTTTCCAGAGACCTGATTCTGACTAAGAGTCTGTTGCATTACATTGTATTACGTAGGGTGACATTTTCTACTGAGAGGAGGTGACATTTAAAGATCCTAGTCCTACAGAAATTTATACTTGTGCTTGTTTTTTAGACCACTTAAGTGAAACTAACTTCATAAAGTTAAAAAGTTGGAGAAGTCCCTGTGGACCAAATACCTGGAAAACTATGTTAAAATTAAGAAGCATTTCTGGGATGTTAATGTCACTACAACTACGATAAGCAGAAAAGTGAGCACGTGCTACTGCATTACTGAAAAACAGGAACCGAGGGAGGTGAGAGAAGCCTGCAAGGATTCTGCATGCAATCCAAACGTGTTTGTGAGAGGAAGAAAACAATTGATCTTACATAAGTATTCATTATATTTAATAATTCTTAGTGGAACTCTCCTCCAAGAACTTTTACTTAAAAGTCAGCAAGCCGTCAGTTTCTGAAATGCACTTTAATGTTTGTTGTGCAATGCTTTTGTATAAAGCCTTTTTGGAAAGAGAAATCTAAGGGAGTAACATCCAAGCTTGCTCTCTGTCACGCTTCCTGGAGTTGACTACTGGCCCCTCAGCATACAATGTTTGTGTTAGTTGATGAGACTTCTGGAAGAAATAATTACTAATTAACTGTCTTTTTTTTTGTTGTTGTTCCAGGATGTATATCAGGATATAAAGAAAACACATTTCATTCACTGTATTCTGACTTCATCATTTCATGCTGATATTTTCATCTCCCAAATCCTCTGAAAATTCCTGGTATCCAAAAAAGGTGACCATACAAGTAAACCTTTTTACATGGCACTGAAAGTTACTTAGTGGTTTATTTTAGTCACATCTACTCTTTGTTACTGTGAGTTTCTACACTCTCAAGAAAGAAGGCTTCCCTTATGCAGCAGTTACTGCAAAACCAGCTGAAATCATGGGGAAAAGCTTGTCAAATTCGTGTTGGATTAACTTCTTATCAAGAGCAGAATAAGGAGGATTTTCTTAGGTTGGGTAAGCATTCCTTCTGATCCAGTGATTGTTCACTATGACTCTTTCCTGAGCAAAGGACTAAAATTAGTTTGAAAAAAACATGTTAAGCCTCGAATAGAAGTGGATACAAACATCCCACTTCTGAACTATATCAAAGGAAATACCACCAACACATCACTTCCCAACCTGTATGGGTCAGAAATATCTAGAGCTGAATCTGTGTGTATGAAATATTGAAGGCATTGTTTAATTCAGCACAGTTTAAAGACAGATATCTAAAAATCACTAGTGTGGGCACTGTTCCCAGCAAACATCCAGTGAATAAATTTTAATAAGGGGGGGTCTGCCTTGTGACTTACAAATGAGACATAGCACTTTTATATTTCTCTTATTTTCAGAACTTGTGAAGAAGCAAAGCTTTAATTTATTCTGTGCTGCAATAAACATCCTATATGTATAGCATTTGCAATTCTTTCTGAAGCCTCTGCTGAGGTCTTATATGTGCTGTTTTTTACAACTCTGTCAGGGCTTTTGAAGGCACACAATACAGGATGAACTACAGCAGTAGCACAAGTCAGCTGTAGTGATGTATTTGAAGAAAAGATTTGTTGACAACCAGAACAAATGGACACATCAGTTTTGGCATTTTATATCAGCTTTCCAGAGTTCAGTTCCAAAGCCTTAGAAATGGGACAAGGGCAAGTATATTGGTTGTCATGACCACCATCTCGGCAATGTTGGTTGTTCTCTGACAGATATTGGTAAAGCAGCTTATTATCATTAGTGTTAATAGCTTTCCACATCTTAGCACACATTATGCAGGGTTGTAGAGATCGGGGATTGTGCATTGAGCTCAATCTTGCTCTTGTCAAAACCTGTGTAGGAAATGAGGGTGACTTTGGAGATTGACACAGAATTAAAAATTAAAAGAAATACACCTGCTGTATCACATCAGGGAAATTATGAGGGAAGGACAGGAAAGGAGGAAACAACAGTTTAGCTTCCCAACTAATTGTAGGTAGAGGGCACCACAGTAGGAGTCTGGCTTTAGACATTGTGCTGGTTTGGGCTGGGATAGAGTTAATTTTCTTCGTAATAGTCAGTATGGATCTATGTTTTGGATTTGTGCTGGAAACAGCATTGATAACACAGGGATGTGTTGTATTGCTGAGCAGTGCTCACACAGAGCCAAGGCCTTTTCTGCTTCTCACCCCACCCCTCCAGTGAGTAGGCTGGGGGTGCACAAGAAGTTGGGAGGGGACACAGCTGGGACAGCTGACCCCAACTGACCAAAGGGATATTCCATACCATATGGCATCATGCTCAGCATGTAAAGCTGGGTGGTGAGGCACTGGAACAGGTTGCCCAGGGAAGCTGTGGATGCCCCATCCCTGGAGGGGTTCAAGGCCAGGCTGGATGAGGCTTTGAGTGACCTGGGCTAGTGGAGGGTGTCCCTGCCCATGGCAGGGGGGTTGGAACTCGATGATCTTTAAGCTCCCTTCCAACCCAAACATTCTATGATTCTATGAAATTCAAGGTTTTTGAGGTTAAACATCCAGAAGACAAAGCAGGGTGCAGATGCAGAAACTTGTAATATGAAAGAAAAAAGAAAATAAAGTGGTTCCCACTAAAGAGGTAGTTTGTAGGTAACCTTGTTAATCATAGACCATCAAAAGCTCCATTCTGCACTCATTAACCGGGTCAAAACCCCAATTCATGCTTCTGAAGGGGCTGAATTAGCACCTAATATCTTGCTTCCTATTATTTCTGTATATTTTTAGATCTGTTCTTTCAGCAGAAATCCTGTAAGACTGTAGATTTCTCTTAAAACTTGAGATGTCTCTTCTCTCTCATGCTTATCTGTCACACCCTTCTGTTGATGGATGCAGTTCGTATTTGTCCCTTTATATTTTTTCTTGTGTATAAAGTATTAAAAAGGAACTAATTGGGGAAAGGGAACATTTACATTTCATTTTAATGAAACCTACTGGTTTTCCCATCTCTTCCCACTGTCAATGGCATCGCTGGCCTCTTATAACCTTGTTTACCTCTTCTTCTGACAAGTGCTCTCTGATTTGCCAATCAGCTTCTTTTTAACTGTCTGCTTTTTCAGTTCTAATGGAAAGTCAGCCTGTGGAGATCATTAAATCTGTTTTTTTCTTGTGTTTCTTCTTTTTTTCTCCCTGTTTCTTTGACATGAAGATAACTTTGCAGAAGTCTCTGGCAAAAGCGTCAAAGCTTCAACCAATTTATTTTCTTGTTTATAAAAATTCAAATAAAATGATTACATTATATACTACATATCATATATGCAGACACCCCCCCTCCAAACTTTCTCTCAAGACCCTGTAGTCTATGGACTTGATGGTTGCCAAGGTGAATGTTTGCCACCTTCTGTGTAATTTTTTTCCCCTGCTTTGATTTTATACTGTTTTTGCAGTTAAATTTCTGAATCTTCTCTGTCATAGACATTTTGGAAATCAATGTAGCATATTTCTGACTTTCTGTATGCTCTTAATATTCTGGTCTACATTTTTTTTTCTGCATTAGTGCTAATTTCTTAAGTGACTGTGAATATAAAGTCCTGTAATAAATCACCTTTGAGAACAGATACATTAATCCTAAATTATGTCTATGTTTACTTCTTAAGTTGTCTTTTTTTTGCTTCCTTAACTAGCATCTGTTTCTAGAACTTCAGACTCTTTAATAAGAGAGGACAAGCTTTATTATTTTAATATGGACTGCTGTGGGCTCAACTTTGAGGGCTCTGGCATCTCAGCTTGTGTCTACTGCAACGTAAGCTGAGAGCACAAGCTGTCATTTAAGACTGCAGTCCAGTGTCCCAGGCACATTAACAGCTTTACTGACTGCTCATGTTATTTGAGACATATTTAAAACCTGATCTTGCATGCACTTGGGGAGTCAATAGAAAGCTTTAATGAAACTCGAGTACCCAGATATATAGAAGTAAATGTATCTGGAAGGATATGCAGGATTAGGAGATTTTTGAGTGTGTATTAAGTTAGGTAAGTTAAGTATTAGTTTGCTCTTTTCCCCATGATTTACTTAAAATTTTTTCACTATAGTATATGTGTGTGCAACCTAAAGTTCTCCAAGAAAGTATACTTTGTCTGAAATTGGAGTTCTCTAGAATAAAAATCTTACATTTTACTATTTTTATCAATAGCCTTTATATATCATGGGAAACTTAATCAGCAGGTTGGGTTGATTGATATGTGATGGTTTGTCATATTAAACATAAATTATTCCTTTTGGGACAGGTGTCTGCCTCATGAATGTTTGGACCTGTTTCTTCAAATATATTGTCCTGCTTTATTTGGTTGAGACACAAATTTGAAATTCCCTTTATGACATCTAAGTTAATTAGTCCTAACTCTGGAGCTCTTGGCTGCTCCGGGCCAAGGAACAGATTGTGTCTCCCTTCTCTCCATTTTGACCTTTGTTTCTATCCTTGTTGAAGACAGAACACGTGTTACCATACAAGGTTTAGGTTTTGATGAACTGGCATTTTCCATTTGTCAGGAGTTTTCTGACCAGCGCCACATGATATGCCTTTCTCACATGCCTGAACTCTCCATGCAGTTCACTGGTGGCTTTGGCTACTGCGCCAGGAATGCAACATGGAGTTAAGTTAGATTTTTCCCAGGGAACATTAGCATTCAGTTTCAGCCTGACTGTGCCAGTTTTTGCTTTTGAGTCATAAACACATATAAAAGCCTTCCCATTGAAATTAAGTGTTTGTAGGGTCAGGCAATATTTATTGACCACAAACCCTTATTCCTGCTTTCTCTCTCTTCTAGTAATGATATAAATATAAATTAATGCAGTACCTCCTGATGATTTTGCAGTCTTTTATTTTAGTGTTTATATTGTCCTAAAAAATGTTAATTTTGATTTTGGTTTGTTTTTTGTTTGTTTGTTGTCTGGTTTTGTTTCTGGTTTTCCATAGAGTGAAGAGGGAATTCATTAGCAGCTTAGGGTTTTGTTTGTTCAGGAATTTGTCCCATAATTTCTTTTTGACTGTAAGAAACTGTCAGATACTGGGGCAGCGCAGATCAAGTTTATCAAAACAGTATAAGCAGTGGCGAAGCTCTAACCTGATTCTTGTTCTTGTAGTTCTGCAGTGTGCCTGCTGAAGGCAGCACCTTCAAGAAAGCTTATACCTATGCCCCTTTTTACCTATAATGCAAAGGTATGTAACAGTGATTTGAGATGGTCTTATAATATTTTGAAACCCACACTCCTTAACCTCAAAGTTTCCAAGAAAAAAAAGGATGCAGTGGAGAGCAGCAGAACTTTTACATGTTACAAATCACCCCTTTGTGTCTGAGACATTCTGACTACCCAGATCTTTTTCTTCCACAGTCTTTTAGTCTTTAGAAGGTTAAACAACAGAGGACTATTTCTCTCCTTCACCTAAAGGCCTGTTACATTTCCTATTTCATTGCTCTCTGAAGCAGAAGATAATTTCTTATTTTTCTTTTTTCTCTCTTGAGATCTTTTTGCTGTTCTTCTGAACTTTTATTTCTTGGGATAAATGATAAATGAAGAAATTGCTGCTAAGTTCTTCAGAAAGAGATTAAGGTGCATGTAAAGGACTTTTAAAAGTCAGGTTCCTCTCTACATAAATAACATTACGCCTCCTAAAAGCCTGCCTCTTCAAATTAGAGAAGACTGAACGCTTAGCGTAGGAGCTACTGTAAAATATAAAGGTACAATTTCTGCTGGGAAAAGTGACTGTGCTGATTGGGATAAAGAGAGACCTAGGTGTCTGACCAGGCGAGTGACCTAGTGCCACAACAGACGAGGCTGAATTCTTTCTGCCCTACCTTAAGCAAGAGTCATTGCTAGTGGAAGATAATTGCAGCAACCCAGAGAGAGATTGTTTCAAACTACGGAGCAAGAAAGCAAAAGGAGGAGCTGGAATGGGGAGTTCATTGAACTAATGGACTGCAGTCAGTCTTGTACAGTTTTGCCTTTTCACGAAGCTGTGTCTTTGTGAATGCAGGAACCATGGCCACTGCTGTGGGAAGCTTGCAGAATTCAGTACCAACGATTTCCACCCCTGAACAGGAATCTCAAAACATCCCCGTGGTTACCAGACATGGCTGGAGAAACAGCATAAGATAAACAGGCAAGTCTGTGTATGCTGCCAGCAGTGCTTACAGGCATAAATTAAAATTTCAGTGTGAGTAATGATAGGCTTTTTTTCTTTTTTAATTGGGAATGTGTCTGGCATTTCTTCAAGTTTGAAGATGATAAGATTTGTCCCTCTCCCTTTCATTATTTAATTAGTAATATGCTCGTGCTGGTCTGTTTCTCAGATTCCTGCATAGTACTGAAGTATTTCAGGGTCTGAAAGGAAATAGTATACTTTCTTTTTAAATGTTCTATCACAAGTAAAGACTTTAGTCCAATGAGAGTCTGACCTTCCGATGTAAAAGGTGAATATATTGAGCTTAACTGGGTTGACATTTGCTTAATCCTCTGAAAATCCTTATAATTTCGATACCCAAGAGAGGCCAAAAAAAAGGGGAGAGGGTATTCCTAAAAGCGTTGTTTGTGCTTCCATCACTGGCCTGTAGTTGCTTTTCTGAGCCAGATGTTTAGTGTAACTCATTAGAGCTACTCTAAAGGTTGTTTGCTAAGAAACTGTCTCAGTGTAATTGTTTTTCTCAAAACAATAAATTAATTTTTAGGAGCAGGAATGAACTGAAAAAGGAGGGAGGCAGCCTAAGGGAACTGAATCTTTTCCCCTGTTTACACAGCCTGATGTAGAGCATGTTTTACCTGAGGAGAAGGGGGAAGAACAGCTGCTCTTAAAGTGGTTGGTGCCCTGTCTTTCCCTATCAGGATCACAGCTGCAACCTGCTGCTGGAAGGGGATGGACACTGGCACCTCCTGATACTCTGGCATCCCCCTGACACCACTCTAGCTGAATTAGCAAGGATTATGCATCATTCAGCACAAAATATGAGCTGTCAGGATATTTGTACACTAACATAATGGTTCTTTGAGATGCTCTCATCACAGTCTTAGGGAATGTACCACAACCTGAATCTTGCTTTAGTCTGAGCAGCTCTGTGGTTTGAGGTGAAAAGGCTTAAATGCTTGTATTTAATACTCACAGTTATCCCCTGGAACAATTTTGAAGGCGTTAATAAGGTAGACAATTCAGAACCATTTAAAATCATAAGTCATGCCTTAAGAAATAATCCAATTAGGTTTTAATAATAATACAGTGTTGAGTTTTTTTTATTATTTTATAGTTTTGAGTCTTCAGAATGAATTCTTGTAATATATTCAAGCTCTTTTCCCCCTTGGGACTGCATATTAAAAATTCCTCTTTATTTTTAATTGAGCTTGAGATCACAGCTAATAGCCCACCTCTTGAAGTAACGTAAGAGGCATTTTCAAATGCTGCATGACTTAAAAAGAACATGATAGTCGGGAAAAAAACCAAGACAAACTACTCGAAGGAGAGTCTAGTCATCCACTGAAATTTTAGCTCCATGTTCAAGCAAGAATAATGAGAGTGGGAGACCACACTAATTACTTTTAAAAAATTAATTTGGTTAATTTATTAATAGGATTGAGTTGTGTAGGATGTGAGCTATGTTATTTCTTGTTCCATACAGTACTAGATTTTCATGGAATAACACAGGAATACTGTTTATTTTCTGAACTAAAAAAAAACTGTAAAAAGAAGGATTAAAACTCAGCTTAAAAAAAGTTGAAACCAGTAAATACTGGTAAGTGCCTGCCCTGGAGTTCTGGTGGCCCTGCTTATGGGATGGAGCAGCTGGGATGGAAGGATTCTTGGTCATGCAGCTGGGGAAGAGATTTCTCTTTGAAAAGGGTTTGAGGACCTCCAAGCTGTTATGATTTATACGCCACTAATACCTGGCATGCATGAAAACATGTCTTAAGTACCTTTATCCTCAGCTTGGCCATCTGTTCAAGAAGTGCTTAACAGAAAGGTAGAAAGCAATCAACCTACTCATCTGAGTAAGTGCTACTCAGAGAGAGAGAGTTTTTAAGCTGAGCACTTTGGGAGGCAGAAGTCACAGACTGAAAGTTAATTTCAGCATTATTTGTTTTCTTGACATTGCAGGACACATACTCCCTATGTTTCCCAGGAAACGTGCTGCCCATGGTGACTGATTCCTGGCCTCAGCTGATCCAGCTCCCTAGTCACTGTCACCATGCTGAAATGCAAACATAGTGAGCACAGAAAGGCTCCCATCACGAAGGAAGCATTGTAATTCAATAGAGAAAAATTACTCATGCAGGTTCTGTATTCCAGTTACCTTACTAAACGAAAAAAACCCAAGAGCCCAGTGCCTGTACTTTCCTCTGTGTTCTGCTTGTATCAGAAATTGTCCTGCAGCCTGAGGACAATAGATCTACTTTTCAAGCTAATGTTCTAATGATACTTAATAGCTAGAAGTTAGAGATATAAATGTGGAAAATTCCTGTTCTGTTCTTGAGACAAGAGGCTCCAAGATGCCTTATTTCAGCTGTAGGCTTCAATTTGACTTTAAACGCAGCCAACAGGTTTCCTCCAGCACGTGGATCAGGGTCAGCCAGCACTGGCCAACTCTTACTGTCAGGTTCCAAGTACATTCAGATGCCAGACCAGGGTTTTTTTGTATGAGACTGAACATTCAACAATGCATCTGAGTGCTTAAAGTTTTGGCTTAAATTTAAGGTGTGAACCTTAAGGTGAAAATAGCTAAAAGAAACTGTTTTATATATGTTTATACAGGGACCCCCTGTTGAATGAAAGGCAGGTCACCATAAGTAAGCAACTCAAACCCTAGTCTTTACATCACTTTTCACAACAGCCAAACACAATGTCTTTTAGGATCATTACTTTAAGTAAGGAAAAAACCAAGAAGTGAAAACTAATTTAGAAATTCCCTTGGAGGAAAGTTAAAAATAAATAATAAATATGTAAAGCAAGAAAAAGAGTTAATCTTCAAGATGATCCTTTCTAACATTTTTTGAATCTTGCATCCAGCATGATGCACACCGGTTCCAGGTTAACTCTATGTAGCCCTGATTGTCACAGTAATATCTCAATATATTAAGTGTATCTAGACGAGTTGGGATCACAAAAGGGTTATGTTATGTGCTTGAGTTTTGGACACTAATTACTCACAGTTTTGTGCAACTGACCCTGAAAACATTCTTAGACTGTTGTCCAGCAATTCACTGTAATCTAGAATACTGAAAATGCACCTGTGTAAAAAGGACAGAAAAAACTTATCTGTCTAAATATATATGTTTAGTGACATTTTAAAGATATTCAGATAATGAGAATTTAGATATTCAGGATGCTAGTGGTTAGCATACAAGACATACAGGAAAACTATGTCCCTCTTACAAGGTATCTGGGGTTAGGAGGGTTAACTGAGGGTCTCCAAGGCCTATCTTCAAGAAACTAAATACCAACAAAAGTTTCAGTCAGAACTGTCTCCATGACTTTTAGTTGTATGTAGGCTTTTTGTAGTGATCCATTTTCTGAAGGTCTTTTAAAACAATTTTTTCTTTTCTTACAGCACCATGGAGTAACAGCATGTTGATCTAGAGAGCAAAGGATGGTTCTATATATTTTTAATTACCTCATACTTACTGGTTTAAGTTTATCCAGAAACCAAGGAAGTCTTTTTCAGTTTGACAGAGTAAAATACTTTCACGGTTATGTGATTTGCTTTAATATTCTTTTCATATCTTGTTCTCTCCTTAAGATATTAAAATTAAGAAGTAGGAATCCTCAGAGTTTAATTTCATTAGGTTTGTTATTTGTGTTTATTCCCCCTCCCTTTTAGTTACAGCTAGCTTCTTTGGCAATTTATAACAATTGTCTGTAATGTTTACAGTTCAACACTGGAACGGTAACCAAATAATTAGGTGAAAAAAACAGAAGGAATACAAATGGAAATAAAAATGCAGATCCTGCACTCTCAGATTGCACTATTCTATTAAGTGGCTGAGGAAGTAGTGATTTGTGGATGGAGCCAATAGCTTAATATGAATTGAATCAAGAATTTACATCTTATATACATACACAAGAAAGTGATATTACTCCATTCTGGAAGCAGAAAACAATGGCATTGCCTAGAGTAGGCTCAAAAAGAGAACATGACAACTGTCATTAGGAATGTAAACTCTAGAGCTCCGACCTGAGCAACAGGAAACGCCAGCAAGCTCTTACGACAGGCCAGCTGCAGAATAACCATCTCAAAAAATATCAAAATCCAGAGCTCAAATCTCAAGGTTTTATGAAGGAAATAAATACTACAGCCCTCGTTTTCAAGAATCATAGAATCATTAAGGTTGGAAAAGACCTCAAGGATCATCAAGTCCAACCCAACACCACCTAACTCACTAAACCATGTCCCTAAGCACCACATCGACACGTTTCTTGAACACCTCCAGGGATAGTGACTCCGCCACTTCCTTGGGCAGCCTGTTCCAATGCCTGATCACNTGTGGTGAGGGGCCCAAAACTGAACACAGTATTCAAGGTGCGGTCTCACCAGTGCCGAGTACAGGGGCACAATCCCTTCCCTAGTCCTGCTGGCCACACTATTGCTGATACAGGCCAGGATGCCGTTGGACTTCTTGGCCACCTGGGCACACTGCTGGCTCATGTTCAGCTGGCTGCTGACCAACACCCCCAGGTCCCTCTCTGCCGGGCAGCTTTCCAGCCACTCTCCCCCAAGCCTGTAGCGTTGCAGGGGGTTGTTGTGACCAAAGTGCAGGATCTGGCACTTGGCTTTATTGAACCTCATACAATTGGCCTCAGCCCATCGGTCCAGCCCGTCCAGAGGAAGCATGGAACCAACAAACATGAAGAAAGAAGGAGGAAGATCTCTGCCGAGTGCTTGTGTTACGTCAGGTTACCAGGCGATAGGGGTTTGCTGATCTGTTGCCAGAGAGATGCTTTTCAGTATCTACTGGATCCAGTATGTGTAAGGAAAGAAAGGTGAAAAGACCACCTCTGCCCATGCTGTGCTCGTAGGGGATGGAAGGAGGATTCGTCCTTGCCTTTTGTCTCCAATATTATTTCTACTCCATTTTCTGGATTCTAGAAATTAAAGTTAAAAACTGCACTTCATATTTTGCTTTTAAAGTCTAAGCAGGCTGACACACAGACTTATGTCCCAGTTATGCTGGGACAAATTTCATTCACACAGGACATTATTCAGCTGGCTTAAACAGTGAAAAGTTATCCAATGAAACAGTATTTTTCACTTGTAAGTTAATGAGCGAAGACTATCCTTACAGCACTTGAGATAAAAAAAAGCTCAGAAAAAGTGTATAAAATACAGCACAATTAGTATAAAATCCTAAAATCTAGGAGTGTGTCAACAAAAGAAAAAACTTTGAAGAAATAGTGAACATCTTAGTTTTCAAATTTTTCAGCAGTCTAACGATGGCTATACGGTGCAAACACTAACTTAATTACGATTGACTATCTCAGTGCTTAACAAGTGGACCTGTTGTAACAAATATTAATAAGTCCCTATTAATCAATTCTGTGTTGCAATATTTTCCTTTGGTAGGACGGACTAACCAAGTCTCAATGAAAAAAAAGCGAAAATTGTCCCTTTTTCCCATTGGGATTCCTCCACTCCTTTCCCTATAATTGTCATCTTCCAAGTATTTGAATCCTTCCAAAGATTTGCATCTTCCACATTAGTCATAACAGTGAGCCAGGAGGCTGCAACTAAAACAAATTTCTCATCTGCTTTTTATATTATATTATACACGTATGTGATATATGTGGTTATAGTCTAACAATATACGTGATTGTGTTCTTGTTTTCTATCTTATACGTCACTGAATAGTGTACCGACACTTAGCAACAAAAGGACAAAAAGTTCAGGAATGTAGCTAATCTAGTCCACACATGCATCTCACATGGAGCACATCTTCACAAATACTTTCACCAAAGCAAAAAAACACCACAGTCTCTTGAAATCAAAGAAAAGTATTAATTCTCATCTTTTGAATTAAAATCTGGTCCAGAATCAATCAGCGGAAGCTGAATGAAATTCTCTCTGGATATGAATTTCTGAGAATGGCTATATTGTAGTTTTATGACAGTGGTTAAAGATATCATATAAATAACTTGTGACAAAAATGTTTATGTTCACATTCTGTCACTGGATACCTGCATTTTTCACAACAGAAAAAATACCAACAACTTGTTTTGAATTTCAAAATTTAAAGTCACCTCCTGTTCAGAATAAATTATGTTTTCCTTTTTAAAATACATAAGTGTCATGCAGGGAGGGAACCTACTCTTGGACAACTGTTTTGGAAAATATGTTTTTAGTATTCAGACAACATTGTCTCTTGCCTTTAAATATTTATTGAAATGCTGAACTGAGCTGTTCAATCTTCACTGAAAATATTTTATTACTGTCTAATATTATTTTAGATAGTACTCATTTTATTACTATCTAATCTTTCACTGGTCTTTTGAAGGGTTTATCTACAAGGTTTTTCTCATGTTTTAAAAAATGTATAGATTCACAGATAAAAAAACCCTGTGTAAATACATTTAATTATTTTTAGGAACTTCTTTTCTCCCCTGGAGGTAGAGATGCAATTACAGCTTACCCCAAAATGTTATATTTTAAAGAGGGCTTATCCAGGCATTTACTTAGCAACTGTTCAATTCTGTATACAGACAACAGTAGTTACATACAGAACTGCAGTAGCCACTGGGGTTATCTGGTTGCATGTTAACAAAGAAACTTAGAACTTAATTTTACATACAAGTATGTCTAGTGCCCTCTTAAACGAATTAATTGCAGGACTCCACGTAGATCCATGTGTGCAGATCATAAAGTTTGTTTGAGAGCCTAGCTGTGCATGCGAACAATGGGGTCACTTTTCTGGGTTCACTTGGATGGACATGACTTTGCACTTCCATTTATGGGTGGAAATAATGTTGATGTCTACCTAATTTCAGAAATGTACCAAGGGAGGATTTTTTGCTACACTTTTGGCACAGATTTATAGGTTGGTGCAGAAAAAAAATGGATTGAACTTTTGATGGGACCTTACTTGTTCTTTAATTACTGTGTCTGTCGCTCCTTGGAAAATAATTTATAGTCTGCTTGGGACTGCAAGCTGGAAAAATGCATTACCTCTGATTTGGTACATTCATTAGAGTTTTGCAAATGAGCATCAGGTTCACTATTGAACAGAAATTGAAGTTGTCAGAGAAATGCACGGGGGAATTGGTTATGGAAAGTAAGACAATTTTATCTTTAATGAATATTACGTGATCATTGGTTTTGTTGTTCACATGGGGCAGAGAAATCACCTTTAGTAGATTACACAGCTAAACCAATTTACAGAATAACATCATATGCATTAAAAATACATTGCCCTCATGGAGGCAGGGTTCAACTGTTGAAGAGATAAAAATAACTGCTACAAACCAGCATTTCCCAGCTACATAGATCAGTAGGGATCACAGAATTCTCTTGGACATGAGCATTAGTAGATTTCAGCACTAAGCCAATTTCCTGAAGCACATTATGCACTTTGAAAGAGTTTGCTTTTTGAATCATACATGGCTCTCTCAGCAGGCAAATTAAAATATGTTTAATTCTATTGAAATTTTCCTACTAACTCAGATCACAAGGGATCATGTAAACCTATGAAAATGGTCATTATGGAGGAAACTTGATCAGTAAATTAATATTCCTAAATAGGCTGGTACACTTGGGGTGTACATCACATTAGTATTTCTTCTCAGTAGTCAGTTGTGACTTGTTTCCAGTCACAAGTAAGTTACCAGAAAGGACACTGCCACAGCCTTGTGTTAGGCAATTTGAAGACATGTTTTGGTTGATAACCATCTTTCTTGAATAAGGATTTTCTTTCATTTGTGGGTCATTACTCTGCCTGTACCAAGGGGAATAAGAGTCCTGGAGTAGATCAAGGACTGGATTAATGAAACTATTTGGAATTCTTTGTTTTTTCTCTATGACACATAGAAATGATATGATTTAGTTCCTCTAAGAACCCCCAAGAACAGAATTCAAAGTCATCTGCCCAGTTACCAGCAGAGGAGCTTGGGGAGCAGTCACATACAGGGATTTTTTTAAGGCAACCTCTATGATGCTGAGGAAAGGGTTCTGTAAATGTTTTACTCCTCTATTTAGTCAACAAACTCTCAAGAGGACTTACCCATAATCATCCCACCTCAGTCTACCTCATGAGTAGACTTCAGTAGCCCATGGCAACATTTTTACATAGATCCTTATAATGAAAAATGGTGAGTTAAACTAGAATAAGAAATACATGTCTTTCCCATTTTTGTTACTGTCCCCTCTGTGGGGTCCCCATCCCTCTAGTATTTTTGAACGCATTTACCTTAAACCAGTTCAAGAGGCCATGAAGGTGAGTAGCTGAGGCACGAACGTACATTCCCACCTGCCCTGGGAGTGGTCAGCTCTGACACAGGGGTGCTGTAGAAGTTTATGAGGAAGCTTCTCATTCAGGGCAGAATCAGTCGAAAAGAACTCGCACCAGAGGCACAACAATGTTATGGGCACCGGCACACAAGCTGTCTTGGACCTTACTGAAGTGCTAAGGAAAAGAACATTTTTAAATGTCATTTAGTAGATAAAGACAGCATTGCATATTAATGAAGTTCAGGTCAGTCTACTAATATCTTTGCCATGGATCAGTGACAGAAAATAACCTTTAAGATCTCTGGAGCAATACACATTAACAAGTGTGAAAAAAAACCCTGTAATGCATTGTTTCAAACATGGTTTTAATTAAAAAATCAGAAAAAAATTGTGTCCAAAGAGATGGCTAGTTTTTCAAGAAGAGGAGTCTTTTATGCAATTTTTCAAAAATCATGCCATGTACAGTTGTTTAAAAATTCATAAACTAGAATTTCTTGCTCCTTGCTTATCAACAATCACACTGCTTACCTAGAATATTTCATATCTTGCAATGGAAATAGAAAATAACACATAAAAACTTAAATTTATCAAAAAAATCAGAGTGGAAAGAGAATTGGTTAATTCAATTGCATATCAAAGTCAGAAGTAATTTCTTAGTTTGCATCACCTAAGTACACAACAGTATGTATACATAAATGTAAATATCTGCATTTAATTACCTTTTTTTCCTAGTAGTGCAAGAGTTTAACAAATGCAAAGCTCTTTATCCTGTGAAATCTAAGGGAAATATTACTCCAAGTTTTTTTACAGAGTATTTGTTCTAGTCTGCCTTTTGAAGTATGTGAATTGCAGGATTTAGCTACATCAAATTCATCAACAGTTTTATATATTTTTTTGGCATGACAATTGAACAGGCTAGTCAGCTGTCATTACTGCACTATCATTACAAGTGTAATCAAAACTTAGACGCTCTTAGCCCATTTGTACAAGAGTTTTGAATTAAATGTGCACTCAGTAGTAAGTTCAAAATATGATTTTCTATTGCTCATGCCCAGTCTACTATCTGAAGTGAAATAAATGCATTATTTCCTTCAGATTTATCCTAGCTATGAAGTTTAAAACAGTCTGAGGGTATTCTTTTGAAATAGTGTTCTATCTGCAGTGACTATTTGTGTGTCCTAGATTTTTCTAGCAGTGTTCACTGTACAGAAATAAATGACTGAGATTTGTATGTTAAGCAAGAGAGCTGGATGTTCATTAATCAAAGAAATCTGACAAAACTCTTTGTCTTTCAAATCAGAGAATAGAAATGTGAACTTCAGAAAGTAAATTTTAGAAAATGAAAGGCTATACAGAAGGAACAGTGGTGAAAGGTTTTGTTGTAAGCTTAATGTTGCATTAGAAAGCAGCCTGGTCACACAAAGTGGGATGGATTACTGGACTCAGCCTCTACTTTAATGTCTTCCTGTTTGATACTTGTGATCTGTGACCAGTACTGAGCACTAAGGAGCTTTTTGATCAGATAAAAATCTCACACACTGTGATCTAGACCCACAGTGTTATACTTCGCAGGGAAGCATAAAAGGATTTGGCATCCTCTTCTGAAATTAGACTTCCCCAGAGTTTGTTTGTGTTTGGGTTCAGGCTCCAGAGAACTGCACCATTTTTTGTAGCTTCAGTCAGCTGCTGTGTGATTCTTTTCTTGCAAAGTGAACACATGGCACAGCTTATACCAGCTTTCCTGGTTTTGAAAATGTGGTGGCCCATGTTCAGCCGACAATTCTTGGCTAAATATTTTAAACACATTTAAATAAATAAATACTTCAAGGATGACTTTTCATAAAGGCAGAGACAGGTATTCTCTCCCTGAAAGCCTGCCCTAGATTTTCTACCTGCTATATTAGCCAAAGTTGAGACTTCTTTTATTTTCCTTGAACTCCAAACTGAAGAGAGATCTATGCCAAGACCCCCTCTTGCCCCAAAGCTCTGTTAGAGGATTGAGGAAAATAATTGACTCAAAGATATGGTCAAGAAGAATTAAGACATCAGCTGGCGAGCCCATTAAAATGTCAGGCATTATCTCCCCTAAGTGACAGGAGAAGGCTGAAATGCAGCCTTTAATCTGTTAATCATTGGTTTCAGAAAATGAGTCCACAGTTCCCTGTCTAGCGTGTCTGCATGGAAATATACCAACCTGACCGGCGCTAGGCAAACCGTTTTGATGGACCACATATCTCCTACATGACGTAATTCTCCGGCAGCTCAGCTGGTGCCCAGGCAACCCTCCAACTCCTTCAATCAGCAGCACAAACATCGCTCCACCACCGCTCTCTTGGGGTCATCCATCACTCCCACCCAGGCACTGCAGCAGCTGTGCGTGTCTCTGTCACTTCCTAAATCAGGTTGTTACAGAAAGAACGGTTTCTGAGAGGCATGTTCTCTTCAACAGCAGGGATGGAAATTAATCATCACATGTGACTTGTGAAAGACCAGGAGAGATATTTGTGGCAGCTGGAAGTTGAGCAGGATGAAAGCATGGGTGGTAGGAAGGAGTGGCAGGGAGATAAGGACAGGAATCCTTAACAGGGAGAAAGAGGGAGGGTATAATGGAGAGAAAGAGAGGGAGGGGGAAGCAGAAAAAGTCCAGGACTAGGTGAGGGAGAGGTGATAATTTAAGAAACTGCAGAAAAGCAAGACAAATGGGTAGGAAAATATAACAAAACAGCATGACAAGTAAAGCCAGAATTTATTAAGAAAAAGAAAATGGGAGAATCAGAAAATGGAAGAATCAGCCTTAGTGAACAAGCTCCCAGCTTTCTGGCCACATAAAACCAACAGACTAACCCTAGTTTTTTCCTCTTCACTCCAGTATTCCTGTGTCCATCTGCAGTTCTCCTTTCTCCCTCTCCTTCCCTGCTCCAGAGCCACCAGAAACAGTTGCCCCCGTGTCTCCATGCACTTCTCCATGGTGTTCCAGCCTGGCCTGCCGTGTTCCACAGCACCTTGTGCTGCACCATTCCCGCTGGATCCACACTCCTATGGGAGGAAGACGGCACCAGCAGGTGCTGTGGTGCTGTTATTGCGTGTCAGGAGCCATGCAGTCAGAGGGAGAGGTTTCACCAAAGGGGCCAGGAGGAGCTTCCTGGGTGTGGGTCCTGGTGATGTGCCAGTCGCTGGAGCTGATGAGGGAGCTGGGTGCCGGTTAGCGGGAGGAGAGATCAGTGTGTGGATCTCAGGAGTGCTGTGGCATGCCGTGGGTGGATGCGGTACTTCGGTGGGGGTGGGAGCACTGTGTGGGGTAGCAGTGAGGAGGTAACGGGTGTTGTGAGGGACCACGCGTGGGGCATGAGGAGAGGCTGCGGCACAGGGCCCCAGGGAGCCTGGCACAGCACTGAAGCTCTGCTGATGCCAAGCAGGGAGGGGCTCCAGCTGATGAACATCTTGCACCAAACATAATTAAAAGCCTAATCCGATAAGTGATACAGATCCCTTCTCCCAAAGAGTGTAACAGAAATAGTGATACCTGGAAAACATTTTTGGTAGGGAGAGAAGAATAAAGTATGTGGAGCTCCAAGCTATGTGACAGGAGATTTTGATGCAGTTCCCAGCTCAGACACCTGTGAGACCCTTAACATTTTGCTGGCTGTGTAATGGCTTTACATCCCTCCGCTACAGGGACATTTTCAGACTAAAAGCCCTTTTCATGACAGTGACCCGCTCAGGCAGTACAGGAATGAAAGCTGCACAGTTGCAAAGGCAGACAAGTGAGAATCCAGACTCCAGTCTTGTTAACGGAAAAGTGGTGGTAAAATTTAATGCCTTTAGCTAATCTCTTATTTTACTTTTTGCATTGAAGTCAGTGGAAAAATGGTTGGGTGCCCTCATTGTGCCATGTAGCTAAATGTAGACTGAAGAGATTATTTATTTAGGGGAGGCTTTTTAAAGGAAAAAAAAAAAAAGAAACAGTTAAGCATTTGCTTCTAACAAAAGCTGATACTTTGGATATCTAATTCCCATTTGTTTACCTGAAAATCTTTTTGTTTATTCCCATACAGAAGGACATATGAAAAAAATAAAGTATTTCTTTACAATTTTCCCTGTCTTGTTTGAAGATCGAATGCCCATATTTTCCCTGTTAGTCAGGTGACACAATCAGACTAGCTATCAAAACCAGACTTGGAGTCAGCTATGCTGCATCTAATGGACCAGGTGGTAATTCCTT
>VZTO01001573.1:0-13674 GCA_013400615.1 Syrrhaptes paradoxus
ATGCCTCCTTTGGATGTGTATTTTATTTTGTTTCTGGGGTATTAGTGTTACTGTTTTCTCCTTCTCTCTTATTTTTGCCTGTGATGATGATATGGTTACTAAGTAATGGAAGAAATGCATTGAGCTTTCCTCTTACTCTAAGAGTTTGAACCATTCTGCCAGGTGTGGTCCCATACGTTTCACTGAAATAATGAACACAGCAGAATACAGAACATGGAAATTATGAAATAGTGAAATATTAGGTGACAAAACTCGCAATGGCATTCATATGTTCAGATCAATGCAAGTGATGCAGCTTAAGACTCTTTTTTTCCCTGAAGCTTCTGTAAAAATGGGTAACCTCTTTTAACAGGGTTTGTCTCCCACCAGTTAATCTTGCACCCTGCGAAGACTGCAAAAGAGGAGTCCTTTTTGGCCGAATAACAAAATCGTGTTGAGAAAAAAGATTTATTCGAGCAAGTTTGAAGATGGTGCTCTGCTGAGACTGTTAATTGTTGTTTTGTTGGCCTGCTGGGGATGCTTAAAATCACCTTCACTCTGAAGACAGGATCTAACATACCTTCTGTTTGAAACTCCTTAAGAGGACCATCGTATGTAGCACAATGCTAAATTTCTGACACCTGTGTGGCTAAATCTGAATTACAAGTCTGCTACCTGCTGCCTTTCACCCAGCATGCGTAAGTGTTAGAAATAACCACTGGGGAAGGAAAATAGATGTTAAATTTTAATAACCCATGGTCCTTGCTGAGAATGTTACCAAGAAAGATTCCCTGTGCTCTGGCGAAGGGGCACACAGACATATTTCTGGGATTGGTTGTGTCTGGTGCACAGAAGGAGTCCCAAAAGATGTAATGCTTCACTGATAGAGGTGTTGATTATCCTTCAACAACAGCTTAGAAAATTTTGCAACTTCTCCACTTGAATAAATCAGTCAAGGAAGGAGCTTGATGCTGTATAACATATGGACTTGTCAGTAGCTTTTATATTTGAAACTGCTATTAATATCTTTTGGAAAAAGAGTCACACAAAGAAGGCAGCAGAGCCATAGCATTAAGTAGGGGCAGATTAAGGGGATATTAAGGCCCTTATTAAGTGCTGCAGTGCCAGGAAGGGTCATGTCGAACAGCTAAATTATAGAAAACATGACGAATGTTGCTGTCACCTATTTTCATTCATTAGGGATAAACAACTCTCAGACCTTCAAGCCCAAGTACCTCTCCAGGGTATGTTGGTGAGCCTTGTGTTGCTTCAGTAAAGTGGTTGAACAAATTAATTGTCACAGCAACCTCAGCAGTGATTCTCAGGAAGGTTTATAAAGGGAGAAAGTCCCATTCTCCTGCTGAGGAAACAGAGGAACATGAAGAATCCCAAATCATCTAACAGTTTCATGTCTTCTGCTGTTAGAGATGGCAAGATACTCTAGCAGTTTTTCTGCATTTTTCTTCTCTTTTTTTGTTTGTTTTTATTTAAATTGGATAAGGAGCAAACCCCCCTCAACATTGTGCTTTTGCATGAGGAGATGAAGAGTTAGCTGAGCACAAGATCCAAGTGGCCCAAATTAATGAAGCATTAGAAAAGTGAACAAACTTGATTAATGTAATATGCAGTTTGGTAGTTCAGCATAGTGCCCTTCCTAGCAGATAATGTAATTGTTATGAAACAATTGTTATGAAACTAACCCCTTGGAAAAGATGCTGAAGAACAAGAGGTCCCAGGGCAAGGTCTCTGTCTGGTACGCACTAGCAAATTTCACATATGTCATCTATCAGTTGCAGGGCTGTTCATTGACCTTCATTGTGACTGTTTTGTTTTTATGCATGAGTATGTGTAGTTCTGTCTGAGAAGAAAGCCATGTTAGCAATTTTTGCTTAACTGAGTGAATCTGAGAAAGCTGTGGAGTTTTTCTCATCTACCAGTGAAGGTCTTTTTAGGCAGGTGGATTTTTTTTTCTTTTTAAACTGAAGTAAGTTTCTTACGTATATGACAATATACTCACCAAGAATAGGTTCTTGCATATGTACCTGAGTAAATAACCAAATCAAGATATGTTTGATGGTATCATAAGTAATGGGAAGAAAAAGAAATTTTCTTTAAGAAGAAAAAAATGTTCATATATAATCTGACTTTGCATATTAAAATATTGAAGTTCTTTTTAGTAAAGGAGAGCATCTAAACCAAGTGACAGTGTGTATTGTAGATCCCAGTGTTAGCACTTACACTGAAAGCATCTACAATTACAAAATAGTGGACAAAGAAGGATGTAAAGTGGCAGTGATCTCAGTCATGGTGTTTACTACTATTAGTCTAACTAAAATAGAGCAAAAAAAATTGAAGATAAATAAAGAAGAAGAAAAAGAATGAGGGTATAGTGGAAACTGTGAATATTGTGAAAAGTTTTTATGGCAGTTCAGGGGAACTATGCTGAATACTTGGTATTTCTGGGCCATATTCGTCTGTGATGGACAATTTAACTACTGTTTCACTGAACTCATATTTGTGCAATATTTAATTACTGCCAGTTTTCATTTCAGGTGTTTATGAGTTATAAATAGCAGTTGAACTATGGAAGTGGATTTTTTTTTCTGCATGTCCACTAGCTGTAAGAAAGGAAGGCAACGATTAAAAGTGATTTTGAACATTGTGTAAAGCCAGAACTTTGCTCGTTGCCTGCCTTTTATTGCCATCTGGTGGCTGCTTGTGTATATTTCAAAAAGAGTACCTGCGAATTGTTCACATTTTGTGTGCTGGTATTCATATATTTAAAAAAAACCCAAAACTTTCAGTATAGATAAAGGGCTCACCTTGAGATTTCAGTTTTGTTCTGCACTGTCAGAAATAAGTGTCACTCTTGTATAATGTTTATGGGTTTTTTTAATGACTTGTTAAAAGCAGTCATTAACAGCCTCTCTGCAGCCCACCTTATTTATTCCATGTCTTGGTAAGAGGAAATCCTTCAGGATAATACTTAGATAATCATCCTGATCAGGTTTTGTGTAAGTGTATTTTAGACGGTGAAAGGAAAATATGTTAATTTCAATGAAAACACAGAAAAAAATCCTGTATGAGTCCTTGCATCTCAATCTATTTCTATGGACACAAACTTTTGGAAGGAGATTTAATGCAATCCCCAGTCTAACAACAGCAACCTGGCATCAGGAAGATAAAGAAAGGGAAAGACCCTTTTTCAAGGTGAGAAATCTAAATGTAGGTTTAATGTATGATTTTTATGGTTTTTAGTTTCCTATACCTGCCACGTGACATATGTCTGTTTGGAATGTGTGAACTAAATAGAGACTGCTGTCCACACCGTTTGGTACTTTCAGCCTCACTTGCTCTTTTTTTTTTTTTGTTTGTTTTTTTTTTTTTTTTTTTTTTTTTTTNTGTCTATCCATGCTTCTTCAGTTTATTCTTGAAAAAAAAAATATCCTCTACGTCTGCCACTGTTATTAAATCAAATCCCCTAAAAATACATATCTTGGTATTCTCTAATAATTCATTACCAGAGCAATGAAACATTTTGCAACGGGTCTCTTCCTGCTAAATTTTTTTAAGTATATATCTTCCTATCATGCAGCACTACCAGAAAACGTGCTCTCGCTTTCTCTACTGTGGATTCCCTACTATGCCATCTCATTCTTTCCATAAAGAAGGTGTGTTTGCATTTCTCTCAGTGTTGTGAGCGTCACTGTTCTAAAGCTTAGCCTTCTGCACCTGTACCTTTTACAGAAAGGTCAGTGTCTCCTAACTTCCAAGAGCAACATCTTCAAGGCGGCCAGCTCAGAGGAGCCGGTGAAGCTGGTGGCAGTTGGATGTCTTTGCTTTTAGAGAAAGCTGAGGGATTGTTGATGGTTTTGGTCTTTTCACATTTATAGTAAAGATCATTCCCTTTTCTATTAAAAATCTATAATTTGCTTGCAGTAAAAAAATTGCCAGAGTAGATAGGACAAGTAAACTTTTTATAACACATGGTATAAATCTTGAAGCTGTTGCCTGAATTGACACATTAAGTTAAAGGTAATTAGTCCATCACTGAGTATTGCAGTGTGTGTAATGCATAAAGCATTAATGTGTTAGCTTACATGTTGGTCCATGATGAGAGAGTAGTTGTGTACCTCACGGATCAATATTGTAGGTCTATGGCAATGCCTTTTTCCAGCACATCAGGAGCTAAACCAGTACCCTTTTTCATCTGGCATAGCATCAGGCTGGAGAGTTTCATGCTGCTTTACTCTTTGACAGCGAGAGGTCATGCTGCTGCTCCGCAGAGGTGTGGGGTCAGCTGCAGCCCGTCAGCTGGGAGAGCATTTGTAGGAGCATCAGTGCCAGCAGACACACTTTGTACAAAATAGTAAGACCTTGGTCACCATATGTGAGCTGGTTTTTTATAAGTTTCAGCTGAGGGAAGAAATATGTTGATTTGCTCACATTGTTCTGTGTCCATTTAAATTCCAGGTGACTATGGGAGCATTACCTGAAAAAGGATGGCAGGAGCTTTGAATTTTAAAGAGGTTGCAAAAGAGCAGCATGGTGAGATGCAGTGTCCCTGCTTGACCTTGGTGACCAGAAGAAACTTCCTGATTACACTGTTGGTTCAGAGATTAGAAGACATGGGTGTGGACTGAAAGCTCAAACAGGAATTGTATTTAACCTGCCTGCCTGAGGAAGCATTGCAGGAATGGATTGTAGCCTGAAGCTAGGCAAGAAGAGAGAGTTTTAGTTTATGTAAAATGCTTAATTTATGGTAACAGGAAGTGCTATGAAAGACTTTTCCAGTGCCACTCCTGTTCAAAGAACAGTTTTATTGAGAAACTGTTTTTACTGTAGGTGACAAAACTATCTGCTGCAGGGTATCAGTAAAATTATCATAACAGGATTGAAATTATTAATAACAACTGAGTTCCATTCTTAATAAATTATTAAAATGCTTACAGACTGAAATTCTTCTGAGAACAAAGAAGCTTCTAGTGCTTGGCTTTCCAAAGAAGGCTAGTATCCAATATGCTGTGGTGTAATGGAAATCTTCTGATTTACCAGGAAACATGAAATAGAAATCTTAATCACAGTCTTCTCTAATTATATCGTAAACTAAGTAAAAGTAAATTTCTTTATAGTCACCATATTCCATGAAATTTCCCCACACACACACTTTTCTCCTGAAGCACGTTTTGTCCAGTTTGCTGGCTGAAGCATGTACCGGGAAAAAGCCAGTCTTGTTCTTGCTGTGCTGCTTGCATTTACTCTGTTTGTTACATTAGATGCTCCAGTAGCTTTGTCACGTTGATATTCTCTTAGTTCTCGAGAGGCATTTAATACAGATGCAATTTAGAGAATGAAGATAAACTTCTAAATTTTGTTGTTAATAAAAATAGGTGGTTGCCTTTGAGGACACCCCAAAGCACCTAAGGTAAATTTCTCAATAAGTTACTGCAGTGAGAAATACATGAACACAAAACAGGAGGCTACGATGTATACCATTAAAGAACAAAATTGTATCAGCTTTTCTAGCCTTCTAGATATGTGAAATGTGCAAAAAATTAGCTCACCATGAAACATGACAAATTTTTCCAGGTCATCACATTGGTAGTCAACAATACCCTTGCCATGGTAGGAACAGCGAAAGCCTGGGGTAAAATGTCAAGCTTTCCTCTCAGTGCTTTTTGTACTTTATTATTTTTTTTTTTTTAATGAGCTTTAACTGCTGACTGTCAGTGGTGGGACCTATTGCTATGAGGAGTTAGTTTGTAAAGCATACCGTGTCCCTTGCATGAAATCCACAATATGAATGCAAAAGCAAACACTTGTGGTGGGACTTATAATTCAAGTGAAATGTGTTTGCAAAGCACGTTGTATCCTTTGAAAGGAGATCTCAATATAAAGGTGAAAGCAAACACCTGTAGTTTGAGCAAAGACTTCTGGATTGCATTGAAGTCTGAAAACAGGAAGCAACTTTTAGTTGTCATTCTAGCCTCATGCTAGAGGCAGGGTTCTGTCTAAACAGCTTGTGCCTTTACACTGTACCATTAAGAATCAGTAACTACAAAAGCCAGAAAATATTTTTTTTGCCCTCTCTAGGGACTTGGTTTTCTAATGACTGGACAATATAGTCCAATTTAAATCTGATGGACTTAAAGTATCACAACAGTAAAAATGCTGTAGGAAAGCAAATACGATTCTTCCTTGCTCAGTCAAGGCTGTCCCTCACTTCATTATAAGGATGATTTTTGATGATGTAATGTAAATGGACCCAAATAGGTTTTATTTTTTTAGGTCTTTGCTACAAATTGCATGTGTCTTTTACAATTAAGGAAGTGGGTACTCTGCTTATTTAAATGGTATAGGTTTCTGATTTTTAAATGCTCTACCCCAAAAAGCTAATGCCTCAGTAGCAGCTTAACTTGTACTAGTGTGAAGGAAACAGCAAGATGTTGACATACCAAATACATACCAAATCTATTTAGGTACCCATATTTATAGGCGTGTACATTTAACGTATGCAAACCCTTTGTGCCCTTTTATTTTGCATTTAGAATCAGAAGCAGTTGGGTAGCCAGTACCACAAAAGTATATGTGAATCATTCCAAAAATGTGGCCAAGGGACAATGTGCATTAATAGTGCTACCGTTTACATACCAACAGTGGTAAGCTCTGAGTATTATTTGTTTAGTTAGGAATCAAATATTTCATATTCCTTCCTACACATGCTGTTGTCATTTGTTTCATTAGCTGGTTCTGGTATGTTACAGGGGCTATCATATACTTATTGATACTTATTTTTATGCATTTATGGTTCCAGACCCCATGGCTACTGTACTTACTTTGGTTTACATGTGCTTTCAAGCTGTGCTGTTGTTGAGCCTAATCAGAAGGTAATCCCTGAAGCCTTACTCCTGCAAGGTAGAGGAGCAGGTTGATGATTGCTTTCCAAGCAAATATTTTCTGAACAAGGTCCACTGTCAATTCTGAGTTGCTACAACTGTTTATAGCACATTTCTGTTGCCAAGATCTTTTGAAGTCCAGTCCAGTTGTACAGGAGTCATCCAATAATTTATTAGCCAGATATTGACTCAAATATCAAGATATATTGAGTACAGACAATTTTTTTAACACTGTTTGTGCTCAATAAAATACACTGTTGATAACAATTTCCGTCTGTGAGCCAGGTAAAAGATAAAGACACGGAGTATATTTCAAGAAGGTCCTTGGCTAGGATTTTAACTGATATCCTCTATGGTAGAAATATTCCTGCTTTTTATTTTACATGGGAAAACCAACAAAACAAGCTTTTTAAAGGCAGATAAGAGGTACTGCAGAGGTAGTGCTAAGTTAGACACTGTCATATCAGTGTCCCTGCCCTTGGCAGGGGGGTTGGACTATATGATCTTTACGGTCCCTTCCAAAGCAAACCCTTCTATGATTCTATGATTCCATGTAAGAGGAATTACCGCCTCAGGTTGCTGCTTGGCCTCATGGAGGTTTTGGATGTCACCTGCATAGGGAGGGCATTTTTGCATCTCACAAAATTTAAAAGTACTGCCTTTGAATTATTGATATGTGTGAGCTGCAAGTGTGGTGGGGTAGTTTTTTAGGTGGAAAGAATGAAAACATTCTTCTCCAGCAGCAAGACCTTGCTGAGCAGGTCTTTGCACAAGAGCTGCAGCTGGCTGCTGAGTTTATACATTCTCAGAAAGCAGGGAGGAAAGGTGCAAGAAATGCCTCACCGAGGGGCTGAACCTTCAGTACAGTCTGTAGCAATAGCATCAAATATGCAGATCAGCAGTGACAGAAGCTTGTGTGTGTATGCCACAGAAGGTGGCAGGAAAACAGATCCCATTTTATTGCTAACCACAGTTCTCTTTTTTTTTCAAGTTGTGCTTCTTTTGAATTAGACCAAAAGCTCATCAGGAGAAGAGACTGCTATTCAATCTTGTGAGTGTATGGCTTAGGGCTGTGAGTCTCAGTCTAGATGTGGGAATGGAGGAAAGATACGTGTTTTGTTGTGGGTGTTATTTTTATTTTACAGCTAACAAAGGTTTAATAATTCATTCACCTGTTAGCCTCATTTTCCCTTCAATGAATGCTGACATGATTTTACCTCCCTATTTTCATTCTTTTGAATGTAGTGTTTTCTGTCTAAATTGTCCCCTGGGAGACATTTCTCTCTCTGTGTATCTTTCCCACTGTAGTAGTTTTCTTTGATTTTCCCATTCACTTTTCTCCTCTTTTTATTCCTGAGGTGGGATCTCCTCTGTGGCTTTTCTCCTGTGCCATCACTGTATTTCTGTATTTTATTTACCTTTGCTTTTTTGTCTTCATGTTTTCTCTTTGCTTCTGTCTCAACATTATAGTCTGTGTCTGCCCATTATACATCTGCTGCCACTCTTCATCTTACCAAATGTTGTTTCTGGACTAAATCCAAAAAAAGTTACGGTGGTGCCCCAGCAGTGAGAGATACAATGCTTAACTTCTGTGTGCCTGCTATGTGACAGCAAGATGGACTCTACGTTAAGCCTAGGAGAGTCAATCGACTTCCCGGGAAGGACCCAGAACCTCTAAAATTTTAAGGTGCCTGAAGCAAGTTAGTATGGAAGGATGGACATAGGAAGGGGTGGGATTTCAGGCACAGCATACATACTAAAATGAAGGTTTTGGAAGCACAGCAGAGCTCAGTTGTTTTTACAAATTGCTTTTACTTGGCGAGTAGTTTTTCCACCTTTATCACGAGCTTTTTCCAAGCACATGCCACTTGGCTTGGCAGTCCCCTCCTCATCCTAAGGTGCTAGAACTTGCAGATCTCCCCTTGTCAGAAATGAGGCTCCATTCATCAGTTACTATGAGAAGAGGGTACTTTTTGCTTCCATTTTTTTTTCACCTCTATATGAAATAATTTAAGATCTGTTGGGCCAGAAGAGTTAGTACAAAACAATAATGTAAGGAAGGAGGTCTGATTCCTGCTCCAGGAGCTGCTGAAGTAGCATGTGGATAAATGGATCATTGGTTTAGATTGGGAAGGAGAGTGGTTTCTGACATGAGCAGGCAGGAGAGAACACATGACATTCTGCTTTTATATACATTACTTTTTCCCTTCCCCTTTTTCCGACTCCTTGTGTCAGAACAGCAGAAGTTTCAAAATATAACCCTCAATTTACACATTATGCTTGTGCACCGGCTGTGATACTTACAGAGGGCTGATATCTGGATCCAAACGTGGTGCATTGGGCTTGCATAAAAGAACTCTGTTGGTTGTTTTTTTTCCCCCATCTTTTTCTTTCACAAGAAACAAGCACAGTGATCTGTTTGCAGCTGCTTCACCCGTTTGATTACAGACTCAGGTATGTCATTCTTCACCAACAACAAAGCGTGTGGTGAGCATTGGTATTCAGGTACCATCTGTGCCACCAAGGACAGTTCAGTAAAGGGCACCCAAATTACCACGAGCTGGAGTCTTGGTTTCTTTTATGTAGAACAGGCTAGGTCATATTGATACCAGACACACACATACTGTTCCCCACAGGAGCAGACAAAGAGCCAAAGATTTAAATTATTTACAGAATCAGCAATTCTTTATTCTTGCCTTAAAGATTTGAGGGGATGGGGGAATGCAGTAGACAACTGTACGACAGTCGTACTTCCTGTGTCTCCAAGATAGGTCCTACTCAAACCCTCAGAGCAAATTCCCAGCACTTATGCTGAAGGTCAGGGTGGACAAACATGCCAACGCGGTTGCTCTTGAAGAGGTCAGCTACAAGGTGGTTAATTTCTATTAAGCTTTATAAAAATGTGGTACTCTTTTTTTTTTTTTTATTTGAAAGTAAAATTTTAGATGTGTGGCATTTAAAGACTGGGGTATGGTGTAAACAGAATTTCAGTGTAGCAGTATATGCTCCTAAGAATTATTCTCATTAAAAACATTTTTAATCTTACAGTACTGTGCTATAAATTATTTTGAAATATTTATGATTTTAAAATGAGCAATGCCCTGTCTGTTGGCTGCAGAGGTACACTGCTATGTTTCTAGTTGGAGTTTTAAAACAAAACAGTTACTGATTACCCAACTTCTACCACTTTGAAGTGTTCTTCTTAACATTGTAAGTTAACATACAGCCTCTTTGACAGGAATCAAATATACACCTATATTTCCAGTGCAATATTATTCCATGGCCAAGATTTCTAAGGGTAAGGTAATATATGAGTAAGATTAATCATCTCCTTAAGTGGCTTGGGTTGCAACATGGTATCCCCTGGAGAGTGTGGATCAATCAGCCTCAATTATCAGTAGTCAATTAGTCAGTTAGCCTTGTAGAGAAGCTTAAATCTCTACCTTCATCAACTTTATTCTCTAACATTGACATTAGTGTTAAACAGTGCTCATGGTCCTCATGAAATGTTATTTCAATTGTAGCTTCATTAACTGCTAGTATATTATGCTAGAAATTAAAGTAGAACCAGAAGATGGTAACTAAAAATTGCAGAGGAAGTAAAAACTCCATGGAAACCTGAATTCTGTAAGTATGTGGCAGATAATTTACTTAACTCTGAATAAGATAATTGTTTCTTTATGGAATGAAGAGGTGTTAATGAAGAAGATTGGTAGCAAAAGTTATTTAATTTTCTGAAAAGTCTTAGGCAAATGATCTGTGTTTTCTTAGTGGTATACATTTAAGTAAGGGAAAATAACCCTGTTTATAGGCCCAGCTTAAGAAGCCAGAGCAATTTTGAAATCGCAGAACTGCCCTCCACACAGTTCTTTTGAGTTCTGGTATTGATCTCCCTCAAGAAGGGAAGAATTTTAATGCATTTATAGTATATATAAAGCTGCTAAGCCAATCTGTAAGGCTTACGGATCCTTTTTTTAAACAAGGTTACAATTACGATCACGCATCCAAGGAAAAAGAAAAGAAAGAATATTAAGAAAAAGAATACTAAGTATTCCTAAGTAAAATTTGTGAGAGGAGGGGAAAGGCTAGAGGAAAGTGTGAACAAATTGCTAGACTTTCGTAAGAAAAAAGTATTCATAAGAATAGAAATAGACTAGATTTGGAAAGGAAATAAGACAGTGCTATGCTGGACTGCAAATGTCAGACCCATAGAAATGTGCTAGAGGAAGCAAAAGCTGAGACTACAGAGGAGCCTGAAGAATAGAGATGAAATGTTTTCTCAAGAAGCAGCATGAAGAACTGTACCCAGAGCAATGAAACTGTGAGATCCACAGAAAACAGGAGCATTTTGCAAAAGCACATAGACATTGACATGCCTAAAAAACCCTATTGATACCTGGAGAAATACACATACAGGGAAAATGACAGATGAAGGAACATTCTTTGTGGGAATTTTCCAAAGATCAGCTAGGAGTGTTAACCCAAAAGTGAGTATCACCCTTATTATTTATAGGCTGGGGGTTGATACAGAACTTAATTTCATAACTGAAGACTCAATAAAAGTTTGTTAAAAAAAAAGATGTGTTCAACGTAAGTAAGTGAAGTTAAGATCACGCAATAGGAAAAATGCTGATACCATAAGGGCATCGAAACTACATAAAAATATTCCAAGTCTTGCACTGTTTCATGAAACAGAGTACTTGAATACAAGGGAGCTGGACATTAGATTTCTTGGGAGTTAGTAACTCTTACTGCAGATTTTGGGAAGCTGGCTATATCTCAAAGAGAAATAAAGTATAGGCATGGGAAAGGAGAAGCTAATTGAGCGTCAAGAAGAGAGGTCTATTTTAATATTACCAAGAGTCTTTATCTTATTTTCTTGATTGCGTGACAAAGAAAAGGTAAAACAATGATCAACACTTGATTTGTGTGCAATGTATGTACATACTTTAACACTGAGCCTGAAATTCTTGTAGTGTTATGTATGTTGGGATCATTGAATGTTAATTAATGAAATTAAAAACTATATTGTTAGAGAATTAAGGTGTTAAATATGTTTTTTGTAGGTATCAAACTGATATTAGATAGCCTTGCATTTATTTCAAGCATGTTACTTGGAGTTCAGAATATCTGCTGCCTAACTGTGCTGTGGAAAATGGTGCCACAGTTACTTGCAAAGGTCTGACATACCCAAATTTGTGTTTCATCTTAATGAATGGTGGGGCCGTACCATTTAAAAGGACTTTCATCAATTGCATTTTGGGTAAGTGGAACGCTTTAAATGTAACTACTTGACCAATATTTTAAAAAACCAGCGTTTTAGAGTATTTTATTTTATTTTATCATTAAGAACTCACAGGACAAGACCTGGAACCTTTGTAACTCTGAATTGTAGAAGAGTGTACAAAGGAGGAGAAAAAAGTTAGGATGCCTCATAAAGATGCTGCTGCTTCCTCAAAATGGATAGTGAAACAGAAAATGTCATATAAGTGTAGTAGCTGATATTTACAGCTTCTACAAAAAAAGGGGAGACAAGAGTTGGGCACTGGACCTGTTCTTGAGACACAACCAGTTGAGGATGAGTCATCAATTAACGGAGCATTAATTATAAATACCAATATGAAGTAGGGACAAATACTTAAAAAAACCCCCAAACCAAACCAAGAGAGTTAAAGCATACAAACTCACTGGAAGATATACATCTCCCTACTTTATCCATTGATAAAGCCATAAGCAGGCCTAGATGATACCTTTCTTTAGAGCTATATGATGTGACTGCTCTCACAAAAAAATAAAAAAAAGAAAGTGAAAAAATGTAGAAACTGTGCAGACAGTCTTTTTCAGAGGTAATATTACAAGATCATTTGCCACGTGAAAGTAAAAATTGCTGAAAAAGAAATTATGATAATGGAGAGAAAAAATGTTGAGATTGTTTTAAAGATTTGAAAGAAAAGTGGAAGTTAAAGGACAGAGAGATAAGAAATCTTTTCCCTGTGTTAGGAACTATAGCGGGAAAAGCTTTCACATCAATAGCAGTAAGAATGAATGAAAGGGGTGAAAATTCATCACTGCTCAGAGGTTTATAATCCCGTACTGTTCTCATTAGACAGAATTAGCCCAACAAGACTGGAAACAAAGGAGGAAGAAGGTGAGGTCTATGAAACTGGGTGCTTTGTGGTCATGATTTTTGTAGTCAGAAGAAAGGCTAAGCAGCAGTAAAATTTGCTTTCATTTGTGATTTTTTTTAATTAGTTCAGTATTTCAGAGGGAAATTCAAGACACAGTGCTATTTCAGAAGAAGTGGAATACAGAGTGGTTTTCTCATATGGTGATTTTTGCACAAATCCATAGGAGAAAAACTGTATTATAAATATGAAAGGGAATCAGAATCCAATACAATACCAAGAATAACTTCTATTTCATTGAAAGGAATATATCACAGATGAATTTCATTCTTTTAAATGAAAATTACTTTTTAAATGAAGGGAAAACATTGGAAAAAATGTTGAAATTGTGAAAAATTTATTTTTTAAAATGCTTTTTTAAAAAGGAATTTTACAGAGATAATTGCGGCTAAACTGAGGAAGTGTGATCTGGATGATCGGGTAGCGAGATGAATTGTGAAGTGGCTGGAGAAAAGAAGCCAGAGAGTTGTGGTGAATGGGATGGAGTCTAGTTGGAGGCCTGTATCTAGTGGAGTCCCCCAGGGTTCGGTACTGGGACCTGTGCTATTCAATATATTCATCAACGACTTGGATGAGAGAGTAGAGTGCACCCTCAGCAAGTTTGCTGATGATAC
>VZTO01001574.1:0-18453 GCA_013400615.1 Syrrhaptes paradoxus
CCACAAGCCAAAGGGTTGTTGGGGCTTGAAAGCTTTCTGGGTGAAATGTGTAAAACCTCCTGGGCTTTTTTTTGTCTCTTTTTTTGTGTGGTTGTAGTTCTTGGGCTCATGGAAAGAGCCAAAAAATCTCCAAACCCCAGAGGCAGGGGATGCTCCTGCCCATGGTGGGTGGGGTTTGGGTGCTGTGGGTGGCTGGGATGGGGAGTGGGGTGCGGTGCTCCTTCCCTGGGGTAGAACTTGGCAATATTTTAAAAATAGTCCATTTTGGAAAAGATTTTTTGAGGGGGTCTTTGCAGCCTGGCTTCCCTGAGGAGCAGAGGTGTGATGCTGGTTTCTGATCTGAGTTGGTGCATCCCTGCATATTATGGGGTGTTTGTGGGGGCTGGAGCTGCTGGTGTGCAGGGTTGTGCTGTGCCCCTGGGTGCTCCCACCGGTGCTATGGTGTGACGATGTGTGTGAGACATATATTAGGGCTATGTGTGGGGTGAGCAGGGGTAAACGATGAAGCAGGTCTAATTTTTTGTAAGTGAGCAAAACATGGGTCTTGCAAATTGTGTTTTTTTCTGGGGGGTGCTCCAGAATACATGCGTGCCAGGGAGATCTTGAGCTCTTGCTGCTTTTCCTGCTCTAGCATTAAACCTCCAAGAAATTTAAAATATTTTTCTTTTTCGCTGGAGCACATTATGCCTGTTATATTGTAGTTCAAGCCTCTGTTCCCCAGTTTCCCCCTTGTCTCCCCATCTTCTCCAGTTCCCCTTCCTTCTTCAAAAGAGATTTTTGGGGAGAGGAGTTTCTGCAAGTTGCCCCATGGGCTGAGCTGGAGGATGCTGAGCTGCCAGAGGGATGCCAGCACATTTTAATCATGATGCTGGTGGTGACAAATGTCCCTGGTCCCCCACTGACTCTTTTATTAGGGGTGGGAGGGGGGCGGTGGGGTCCTTGGGCAGGTACTAACTCTTGGATGCACGGTGTAAAGGACCTGTGGGGAGCTATTGTTCCTGAGTTGGGCTGGGAAACGTGGCCAATTAAAAGAGATTAATTTATAACGGGTACAAACCAGGAGTCTGACAGCTTGTTATTAATGGATAAATGCAGAACGTGCGGCACAAGGAGCACAGCACCTTGCTGATCTACGGAGGCGAGATGCTGGGTACAAACCCCCTCCCCCCTGCTCTGGGGGATGGGGGTCCTCTCAAATGGCCGAAATTCAGGGTTAAACCACCTGCCTGTGATGCTTAGCCTTGCTCCAGTGCCTGGTTTCATTTGGATCATGATTCTTCTTGCTTGCAAACATGGGGTGGGGGGGGACAGAGAGGAATTTCTGGGGTCCTGGAAATATTTACACCCGTTTTTGTTAAATAGTGCTTTGCTACGTGGGCTGTTCTTGGGCAGGGCGATACCTCTGCAAGGATGCTTTATAAAAGTTACAGCTGCCTGGAAGTCTTAATGGGGGTGGATGTGAATGATGCAGGAAAAAATGACCTGGGTCCAGTGTGCTGTTTCCTGGAGCCCTTCCCAGGGGGAAAGATTTCTGCAATTCCCCATTTTGCCAACAGTTTCCTAGATATTTCCTGCGTGGGAAATAATTGAAGGTGTTGCTGTGCTGTTTGGGGGACCAGTATCCTACAAGTGCAGCATCACAGTGCTTCAGCAGTCGGTTCTGCCTGAATATCTGCAAATAAATGGGCTTGTTGGGTAAAATAGGAACTTGGAGATCAAGTTTGGAAGACTTAGCACCCAACCTTTCTTCTGTGGACTTGGAAGAGGGGACTGTGAAGCTGCTGGGGTGATCCTCACACCTCGAGCTCTGATGTGAGCTGCCAAGCATCCCCAGTTCAGCCAGGGAGGGCTGGTTATAAGGTCCTTGAGGTGCCTACACTGGACACTGGTGCTTTGCAAGCTGCTGCAGAGCCTTCCCCTGCCTGCAGCCCTCCTTGCCTTGGTGCCAGAGCAGCCTGGCTCCTCACCTTTGGTTTTGTGGGTGTTTTTCTTCTTGTTTTATGCCTCCTCAGGAAGCGGAGTCATTAATATGGAGACAGTCTGTACAGTGTCTGGAACAAAAAGACCATGGTGGGACCCTAGTTGCTATAGAAATGTTGTAATTTGGATGCTCCTTTGCCTCCTACGTGAGCTTTTAAGCGAACAAACAAGCGCGGTGCTGCTTTCCTGCGATGCTCCGCTGGCTTTGAGCTGGGCTTTGCGCTTGCTGTCCTGTGATGTCGATTTTAAGGGGCTCTTGGGCACTGGAAGCTCTTCCTCCCATCAATATCCCGCAGCTGGGAGTCTCTGCTGGGGATGATGGCTCTGTTCTACCTGGGTGGTTCAGCATCGCAGCTCTCTGCCTGCCAGGGACTGCAGGGTGATAAAAGAGCTGTTGCCATGCTCGAGGCTTGGCCAGCCCTTCCCAGGTGTACCGTGCATCTCTCATGCCTTTGGGGAGGGTCTGAGCTGAGACATGCTCTGGAAATCCACCAGGGTGGGAGGGGATGGGTCTCCCTGGAGCCAGTCCTGGCCGTGGGGTGATCTGGTGGATCTCTTCCATCCAAGCGTGGCTGCTGGACCGTGCTTGGAGACCACGCAGGCACAAACTGCACTTCATCATATCCTGTGTCTCCACTTAAACCCAGCCTGTGCCCTGCTTGGAGGCAACGTCCCAGCTGAATCCTGCTTTCGGGGTGATTAACATACTCCTAGCTCATAAATCTGAGAAAGTGGATTTGGGAGAGAACTTTCTGCCTCCAGTAAAACTTGGCTTTAAATTATTTAACAAGCTTCTTAAGCAGCTCAGGCATTTTGCACGGAATTTGTCAAGGCTCCATCAGCTGTACCCTGTGCGATGTGACAGCCATACTTTTATTATAAGCAGCGTATTAATCTTGGAATGGTGCTATTTGTTTTCCTCTCTTGCTTTTATGGTGCTTAAAAGCATGTATCTTCTCCTGAAAATCAATAACTAAAGCTATGAATAATAAAAACCGCTGCAGTGAATGGCTCATAGAGATCCTATGGATGGAAGTTGCGGCAGTAATGACTCTGTTTGCCATCCATTAAGTATGTGAACTCGGAAGAATTATGCAGATTATAATAGCTGTATCAACATAAGTATGTTTTGCTGATAGACTTTCCTGATTGGATCCGCGGGATATAAGCCTGCTAATCCCCTGTGCAGAGGACCTGATTATATTAGAGTGCTTTGGAGATCTGCGGATAGAAAGTTAAGGAACAATTAAAAAAAAAAAAAAAGAAAAGTTGGCTGGTGCGTGGGATTTCTCAAAAGCACTCGGGTTGCTGCTGCATTTGGGTTTTTCTGGAAGCAGATGTGCATTTTCTCTGCATCTTTAGAAGCCGAGAGCCCAAGCCCTGGTGGAGATGAGATGTGAATGGCTTAAAAGTGAAATTTGCCCCGCGCTGAGCCTTAAATGTCACAGCAGCTCCGCGCTGCGACCGCTCAGCCCGAGGCTTAAGCGGCGATTTGGTGCTGGGAGGGGACCTCCATCAGCACACACATGGCATCGCCTTGGTAATTGCTCAGCCATGCTGAGGTGTGTGCCTACGGACCCTTTTTTTAGTCCCTTCCTCGCCTGCAGCTTGTTGGCTGAAGGTACGAGTGGAGCTGCAATGGAAAAGGGGGAAAAAAAAACCTCCACGTCACCCTATAATTAAAAAAATCAGCCTGCTGCGCACTTGACACAAGGTTAAACGTCATGCAATTTGGTACGGGAAATTTTTGCATGTGAGATTTGCTTATGAATATCGCCGTGCTAATAGAGCGTGTCACCTCGGTAGGTGACAGTGTGCTCTCAGTAGGTGACAGTATGCTCTGCAAAGTCTGCTCCACGCTCTCTTTTTTTTTACAGTGCTTCAGCTTGCTTAAACTTGGGGAAACTGAGGCAGCACCACAGGGAAGGGGTGCATCCAGCTTGCATGGCTCATCCTTCTTTGGTTGCGAGGTCCCAGTGTCTGACAGTTGCTGAAATGAGTGGGAAGGAGGTTGCTGCATATTTGGACTCAGCAGGAAAATATTTCACCAGTCAGCAGAGATGCATACACATTTTAAAATATGCCTTTTTTTTTTTCTTGGAGGAAAGATGAAAGCACCTTTGCACCATGATATCTCCCAGCATCTCTGCTCTGTGCTGAGTGAGGTAGGGACAAGCAGCACGGCAGCTCTGCGGAGCTTTGGGTATTGCAGCGGGGACTCGGGTGCTCTGTGAATGACTCTGGGGCAGCGTTTGCAGCAAAACTCGTTTGGCTGGTAGGAGAGATCAGCCCTGGGATGGACGGCTGCAGCCATCCCTGGGTGTGGGTGAGGTTGCAGCCAGCAGGGGTAGGAACTGGAGGGAGATTTTTGGCATCTGTCTCTTGGACAGCTCTTGGCTTGAACTTTTTCCTAAAATAGGGCCAAAAAAAAAAAAGTTGAGAGTTTGATGGTGCCTCAGAATCCACAGGACAAATATTGGTGGCTTGAATCCCATCTGGGATGTGGACACAGTTAATTCTGCTTTCCAGGCTGTTGGGGGAACTCTAAGGAAGGATTCTGTGTTATAACATCAGCCTTAGTGTTGGCTTCAACTGCCCCTTAGAGGGAAACTGGAAGAGTTTGGGGTAGCTGGGGAATTTATTCCCAACGCTGGTTGTTCTGTGGCTGGGGATCCCATTCTGCTTCTGCTGCCCAGACTGGGAAGCCATCGCCTCGTGCAGCAGCCAACCCTACACCGCCTAGCATCTCATTAGCAAACGAAATTGTTATTTTCGGGATAACGCCATGAGTTAATGGGATACGCGCATGGTGAGACCCCAAACGTGCCGCGTGCGGAATGGGGCGGGTTGCGGGGCTGGATGTCACGCACGACGCCGAGGCGCTAATTGAAGGTGGTTTTGCCGGAATATTTAATTAATGCTCTCGGCGTCGCAGGCGCAGTCTGGAGAAGGCGCTGTGTTCTCCCGAGGATCTGTGTTACTGTGCAACAAACAGATGAAAATGAACCGTTTTACGGCCGCCTAATTGAAAGTCGATGCACAGGTTTTATTAAAATTTTCATGGTGGGGGGGAACTGGATGCCTCCAGGGCCCCGTAATGGGATGAATCAACTCCCTTTACTCTGTTGCCTTGCATCCAGCCCCGGGCAGAAACCACTGAAAATAAAAGCCTGAGATATCCCTGGTGGGAGCTGTGACCTCGGCACCTCTCCTTCTGCACGTAGATCCATTCTATTCATGTCCACAGAGGAGCGAGAATCCCTGGGGAAAAAATTCACTTCTATGCAGCAAAGTAGGGGACTGTTGGGTGAGGGGGGTGGAAATGGTTTTTCCCACCCTGGTCTGTGGGTTTGAGTCTTTCCTTCTCATTTTTTTGGGGCCACTGTGCCATGGGAAGCTGAAGCTTCTTAGGAGGAGGATGGAGGGAGGAGAAGGAGTTTCTCTGCTCTGCCCCGTAATCACTCTAGGCTGCCCTTGAGGGTGGAGATTGAAAAAAAATTTTTTTCTAGTTTTCCTCTTGTTGTTCTGCAGCAAATCCAGCTTCTCTGCATTTTCCAGCCTGTGCTGGCTGCCTGCTATCTGCATCTCTCTCCAGCCTGCCTGCAGAGCCGTTTGTTTCCTCCCTCCATTGTTTTACCAGCTCCCGTGTTGTCTGATCTATCAGTTCCCAAAGGCTGTTGGCATGGAGCTGCTCTTTATAACAAGGAAAATACCCCGACCGATGCGGCTGTCACTGCTGGTGCAGCTTCTGGCTCCAGCTGGCTGTTGGGAAGCAGCAAGAGGGAGATGCTCTCCATGTAACTTCCAAAAAAAAAATAAAAAAATTAGTGTCTTTGCTGGCTGACACATGGAAGCTGTTAGCTGAAGCCATCCGTGGTGTTGCATCTGGGCACTAATTGATGCTCTTGCATCCCGTGATGATTTATCTGCGTTAAAGCATTATTTACCATGGGTTCCTACACCCGTTTTGCCATGGTAATAGGGTTGTGATAATGGGAATTTACAGTTTTCTCCGACAAGAGACTGTAAACCAACCGGCTGGATATTTTTTTGTATTCCTACAGGCCTAATTTGTAACATGAAGCACTTAATAATTGTTATTAATGAACCTGCTGCGGTCGATCTATAGACCCAGCTGGAAATCACATCTGCTATCGGGTTTGCAGCGGGTTCTTGGGCGTTGAGAGAGGCGTGAGCAGCCGATGTGGCCAGTAGGAGATGGCTTCAGCTGGCCAAAAGTGCCCGCAGAGCCGTGCTCGGGTAGAATGGTTTTTGGGAAGGATTGTGGAAATCTTCAACTCTGAATGGCTGCTGGGTGAGGCAGGAGCGTTGTAATAAAGGGAAAAAAGGAAACTCCGGGTTCCTTAGGGACAGGGTATTTGGGACAATTAAATGCGTGTTGATAAAGAATTGTCGGGGAATTTAGTAAACATCTGTCGGGATTTTCAAACCCATTCCTCACTTGAATGGAAAGGATCCAAGACTTGTGCAGCCAGTCAGTGATTTCTGACTGGTTCCAGTTCTGGATATCCAGCCTGGATGGAAAGATAACGGATGTTTCTCCATTTTTTTCCCCTCACTGGGTTGTGCGTGACCTTGAGAAAGGTGTTTAATCTTGTGTCTTGGTTCCTGGCTGAAATAAGGCGATGTTGTAGTCCTCTGGGTGGCAGCCAAAATGGTGTAAAGACGCAGCACAAGCTTTACTGGCAATATCTTTTATTAAACCTTGCAAGTCTCCCTGACGGGAGTCCCTCCTGTTTATTTAGATTCCGGGATATTCACTGACTTGGGATAACGGGCTCGGATCCGAGTCTCTTCATTACCGGCATAGACACGAGAAATGAGAAGATTTTTTGGAACATGTACAGATGCTTCGAAGCGATGATGTCAGCACTTAGATGACTTCATAGGGTTGAATCATCCCAACATCCCCCAGCGAAGCCCTGGTCTCCCCATTCCCAGCCCCGTCCGTGGTGTATGGAAACAAGGTGATGCTGTGGAGTATCACGAGCAGATCTTTGCAAGGAGGATGTTTTGCATAATTGGTTTCTGACAAGGTTTAAAATATTATTTAGAGTTACGCAGCTGAGTGTTAATTTATGCCTGTACTCCTCAGCGTAACTTGGTTACACGAGAAGCGTTATTTACGATCTATTGTGTGTCGGTGATAGCGCCGCGATAATGGAGATATATAGCTCGTTGTGGCAAGAAGCTATAAAAGAAATGGGGAGATGTTTCTCTGCAGTTATGGACTTAATTTTTTAATGTGAGATATGGTAGCGGTTGTAAGTGATGTGATCTGATAGTCAATAGGAAGCAGGATGGTAGAGGGTTGCTTTTTTTTTTTTTTTAAGAAATAACTTTCTTCTGGAAGATGCTTTTTAGCTCATGCTGAGTCTGATGACTTCTACCAGCATTTTAAGTGACTTGAAATCAAAATAGTGGGTGTTGACTTGTCGCTTCTTTGTTTCTCTTAAATATAAGTTTCACATTTAATTAAAGCTTAAATCATATTAAAAAAATTAATCCTGTATATTTAATAGGATAAAACTTAGCCTAGAAGAAGTGGGGGGAAAAAAGTGTTTTGCTGTAGTAATTTTGATGCTTCTTGACTTTCCACTTGCTGGAAAGGGTGACTCCTCTGTCCTTATCTGAGGCATGACTTTGGAAATATATAGTTGTCTTTATTCCCTTCTGCGAGGGAAAATTTGTCTTGAGCTGTGAGTTTTGGTTTCCGAACTCCTTCCAGACGTTGCAGGCAGGAACACATCTCGGTTTTGCATTAGCTTATTTATGTCTTACTCGACAAAGCACAGCGGGAAACAATGGAGGGAAAACAAGTCTGAGGTTAAAGTTGTTTCGAAACAAAGAATGCAAATTCCGGATTTCGAGGAGTATCAAAGCAGGATGATTCAAAGGCGTCGGATGTTATTTTTTTTTCCTTCTCTTCCGTGAAATGAAATTTCTGCAGAAAAAGCCCTGACTCTGCAGAGTGTTTCGCTGCCAACAAATCTCATTTCTCTGACGGAAAGCGGTTCCATCCCAGCTTTTTCCAGCCAGACCTGCGCCTTACCCTTCCCTGGGACAGAGGTATTCCTTCGCTCGACGTGTTTTGCTGTAACCGAGACGGCCCCAAAGCTCTGGGAAAGGAATCAAAACACCTCCGGGTGCTTCAAAGGCTTGGAAATTGCTCTGGCACGTCGTGTTAGATGTCCTGTGACAACTAATCCAGCGTGCGACGTGACCCCTTCCCAGGTGTCCCTGGCTTTCTCAAAGACCTTGAAAAGAGCCCTGATAGACTGAACTCAACTGCTTAAACCACCCGCCTACGAGACCTTCCCTGTGAAAATGCCGGGGACGGGGGGATGTGAAAGCTGCACGAGGCAGATGAAATGAGAAACGAGGGGAAAGCAAGCAACACGCGCGGGCAGGCGAGGTGTTAGCGAGATGGGAAGAGGAAAGGCTTCGCTGCAAAGAGTGAAAGTCAACACGAAGCTATCAACGTTGGACATAAAGCTAATAATGTACCAGCAGCCTCGTGGCAGTAAATCATGGTTGGGGTCAATCTGAATATAAGGAGTGCTCAAGTGTGGGCTGCAAAGGCAGCTCAGATGGGGAAGAAAAGATGTTGGCGTGAGCAACAAGGTCCATGGGAGGTTGGAGGGTGTAGGGGCCAAGTGTGTGCAAAACTGAGGTTGGTCTCGGTTGGGTCTGTAAAAGGCAAATCATCGTCGTGGGGAATGCAGGGAAACTGCTTGTTCTTGGGTTCCCCACAGGCTTTCCTGCATATTCGTAATTTCTTGGGAGCTACTCGTGGGAGTAAAACTACATCTGTGCTTTGGTGTATTGAGAATTAGAGTAATGCCCAGAAGACATGGGAGGAATCTATTGTTTAGTCTTGAGATCTCATCCCTAAGTGATGCTGAGGATGCTTGTTAATATTCTCTCTGAAGGCTGTTCATGATGATTCTTCACTTTTCACATCACATTTTAAAATTTTTCTTTAAATGCTATCACTTAGAATCTTCTTAGCAATTATGCTTGTTTAAAAAAAAAAAAAACTTAAAGAAAATCCCCAAGGTCAAAGCAGTCTCATCTTTATATGGATTGCAATAAATTACTTCCAACCTATTCATAGGATAGGGAAGACCTTTTTATGTAGAAAGGATCATTATAGAGTTGCCAGGTCGTTAATTACGTTGGGTTCTTCCACTTGCTCTGTGAGTCATTGCCATGGAGTGGCTCAGATCGTGGTGAGAGATAATGCAGTAAAAAGTGCATTAAAATGCTTCAAATGTCCTTTTGCTCATATCTGTACATCAGTCAGAACGACAACTGATTCAAAAAGGGCACTGCCAATTTAAATCAATAAATTTTTACTGGGGTGGCTGTGGCCCGTATAGATGCTGGGAGTCAAGGCAGGGGGCTGGTAGCACGCTCGGTGTCGATGCTCAGAAGTATTAAAGTTTAATGGACTCTCCAGTCCCATTCTGGCTGGCGTGTTGGTGCAAATCCAGAGTCGCTCCATCGCAGCCAATGGAGGGATGCAGGTGCAGAGCAGAATCTGGCCCTTGGTGCCTTATTTACCACTCCAGCCACCTGCTTTAGGAGATAAAGCAGCTGCTATCTTTCGAGCTTTGAATGTGACATTCAGCCCGTTATACGCCTGGTCCCTTCATCACTCGAGATGCTTGTTGATTTTCTTCTTAAATGTCAGAAGAGGTTTTAAACTCCATTTGAATTCGGCTGCCAAGCTTTGGTGGCAGTGCTGTCACCTTTCCCGTGGGGTCTGTCTGCCGCGTGCAGGAGTCCTCTTGGCGTGAGGTTGTCTATTAAAACATTGAGGTGGGGGGAAATTAGCCCCTTTAGCTATAGGGAGAGATTTTTTGGTGTGATTTACCACCCTTAGTGCTTTTTGTAGGCATTGGCATGTGACTGGGGATGGGCTGTTTGTGCCCCGTTATACTTCCATCCCATGATGGCCAGAGAGGGGACCAGTAGATAAGAGCAGCTTGGCTTTTTCCTAAGGTGCTTATTCTTAAAATAGTTGCCAAAATAAATATTTTTTTGCAAGGGAAGCCTTGTCCCCTTCCATCTTCTGGATCCGTCTCCCATGGGAAGGGTTGTGTAAGGTGGCTTCAGATGAACCCAGGAACCTCTCCTCCTGCCCCATCAGCCCTGAGCAAGGTGGGTCGTGGCTGGGAAGGCAATCCGTCCTGAGCTGTGCTCTCCTGCGGTCTTCAAACCCCAGTGGCTTGGTGAACCCTCCTGAGTGGGTCTATGAACCTAGAGGAGAAGTTTCCTCTGCAGGGAAAGGACCATCCTCATCGCCAACGCGCCTCACCAACAGTCGGCACTTAACATCACCGGGGTCTTCAAACCACGGAGCTGAGTAGTGGCTGCTCTAAGTCAACACGGCTTTGGAGGCTTCAAGCCCTCTACCAGCTGGAGCTGATCTCAAATGGTGTTTTTTGCAGAGCTGTGGGGAAGGGGCTTGGTGCATGGCTGCAGCGTACCGGGTGCTGCTCTTGTGCAGGTGGAGCAGCGTTTGCAGCAGCGTCCCAGTGCCTGACCCAAGCTCTGCTCTTAGCTCTGGCAAGGGGCAGGGTGGCCGTGGGGCAGGCAGCGATGCGCTGTGGTTCATCACGAGCTAAAAGCCTTCGCTATCAAACCTTCAGCTCTTCACAGTCTAATTACAACTTGCCGGGTGCATTGGTTACGATGAGCAATGAAGATATAATCGCTGCTGGTATTTGTTCTTCCTGGCTCCAGCTGTTAAAACAATTCCTCCTTCATCGCCCAGCCAATTTCATGGCTTTAACGTGTCCCCACCGCTGCCAGCCCGCTCCCGGATCCCGCGCACGAGGAGCCGTGCACCAGAATCTCCATGAAAAGCAGCCGATTTCCTGCGTGAAGCCTGTGAAATTGGGGAAGATAATATTTTCAGAGCTGCTGGTACCCTGATTACATGTTTGTTTGAAATGACAGTTTATGTTGTCTCTCTCTTTCATTAGGGAGGTTCAGCGATCGCGATGTTATTAACTAACAACAGCACTCACTGCATATAAACATGATTCCGCAGAGACACTCCAAGGAGCACTTGAAGGCAGAGGGGAGGGAGATGCAGAAGGAAGAGATGTGATGTTTCTTGCTTTTTATTTTTTTCCCCCTTTTCCAGGTTTGGGAGAGATTTTTAACTAGATTAGAGGCTCAGAAACATTTTGTTTTGTACTGGATCCCCTCTGCCAGGGCTCGAGGGCTTCCATCGTGCTGGGAAGCTGCTTTCCATATAGACCCGTGTCTTGAGGGTCTGTTTCAGCCCCATCTTTACATCTCCAAATGCTTGCTGCTGGCAGGGCACAGGCTTCATCACCTGCTCGTGCCCTGAGGGTGGGGAGATGAGGGTCTTGTTCCATCCTTTCCAGCCTAAATCATCCTCTAAAGGGGGCTGAGCTGTGCCTAGGGAGCTCCAACATGCCTTGCTGCAGCTGTATCCACCTTCCAGCATCTGGAGCATCTCCCGGAGCAGCTCCACCTCTGCACCAGGCAACTGCTGTCACTAATGACCAGCCCATGACTCCAGCCCAGGCGGTCACTGGCTGAAGCCTCGTCACCAGCCCTGTGAAATCCCCTGTGACAGGGCTGCTTCGCGTGGCGTCTGCAGGGAAAGCCGTGGCTGCCGGCTTGTCTTCTCTCGATGTACTTTAGAGATGGGAATCGGTGTGGAATAACAACACCAGTGCTTGGGGGAAAGGAGGGGAACCTTTCTGACTGTGTGAGGCTGTTCTTGGATGCTGGGCTGCTGGAGTTTCTGTGGCTGTAGCCTTCTGCAGCTAAAACACCCCACTCAAAATACAGCTGCATCGAGAAGCTGTAGCTCTCTGGGGGTGCCCCAAAAAGCTTCTTGCTGTGTCACCTAGGGGCAACTGGGCTGCAAGAAAAGAGCATCTTCCCTGGGGTCTGCTGGCACCATGCTAAAAAATAAATACCGGAGAGAGGCAGCCCTAACCGTGGTAGGAGCTGTGCATGCTGCATCCCTTGCTGGGGTTGCTGAGAAAAGAGAGGAGATGGTTGTACGGTCAGGAGTGGGCTTGTTGCAGGGGGTTTGTCCTTAGATCTCTCATCTGGGTGATGGAGGAATAAAATGAATTGGTTTGGCGTGTGCCTGAGCACCCAGCCTGCGTGGCGGATGTGCTGCTGATTTCCTGTGCTGCTGCTTATTAACCAGAGCTGTGCAAGGGGCTGCAGGGGGGTTAGCTATCCCGAGGCGCAGAGCTGGCTTTAAGCAGAGCCAGCAAAGTTGCTTATAGCCAGGACTGCCCATTAGAAGATCCTGTTTGCAGCGAGTGAACTCTCTGCCAAGCGATAATTGTCCAGGCTAAAAATTTCCATGCTGTAAGCCTGCCTCGGGCTATGTGAAATTAGGGGAGAGGGGGTGGTTTTGTGTGTGTTTTGGGTTTTTTTTTTTTCTTTCAAGTAGCTTCATAACGGAGCTGAAGAGATCCAGTCTCTCCATGAGATGGAGGCAGAGACTTGGAGTTGGGCAGGGGGATGCGAAGGATGCAGAAGCAGAGATTCAGCGGTGGGTATGAGCCAGGGAGAGGAGCGATGGGTCTGGTGGGGGATAACTGTCTATTTTCATTACTACCCACTCAGACAGGAGCCTCTGCTGTGGCTCTAATAGCTGCCGCCTTCTTCATCCCCGTACGGGCTGGTTGCTTGATGTGGTTCTCCTGGCTAGATGGAAAAAAATGCTCACGAGAGGTTGTTAAAGGAGCTTGATTAAAGGTATAGCAATTTAGGAAATAGCAGAAGGCATCTCGTTCAGCCTTAATTTGGCCATTTGCATGGGTTTGTTCCCTGGGATTGTTTTGAGTGATGTAATTGGGTGTTATTTTCTCGATGGGAACGCTTTATCTAGTGCAAGGCAGTGCCAGCTACAGCGCAAACACTCTTCCCTGGCTCCTGGTTTGCCTCTGTCCTGCCTGCAGGAGTAACCATCAGCAACAAAAAGACAGGAGAGGCTGGAGATGTCCTTGGATGCTCATTTCCAGCAACGTGCGGGTTAGGGAATTTCTGAGCTAGATGGGAGCTCCAGCTCCTATTCCCGAACCCTTTTCTCCCCAAATTTGGTCTCTTGCTGGCCTTGCCCACACTGCTGCCTTTCACAGCACCCTGTTGCCAGAAGTTTGGGCTAGTTGAGTGTGTGCACAGAGGGAACACTTGCTTGGGTTTTGCACTGAAGGCTGCAAAAAGCACTGTCTGAACTTCAGACCTGCTCATCCCTCGTGGTGGTAGAGGAGGGAGCCAGCCAGCTGCATCCTTTCCCCTCTCCCCCAGGAAGGATGCTGGGCTGCGGTGGTACCCAGGGCCCCCTCCCCAAAGGCGAGGCGATGGGCTGGCACCGATGCAGTGGAGCTGGGTGGTGGGAATGCCTCCCTGCGTGTGCCAGCTGATTAGAAAGCAGAAGAATGGCAAGAGAAAATGAAAATGGGAAGGAGCTTGACAGCCCATGGAGAGGTATTTCAGCTGCAACACAAAACATTTGGTGGTAATTATAGAATAACCTTCATTTAAATGCAAATAAGCCTGTAATTAAGATAAGGGCTCTGTCATTTGCCAGTGTTCCTCCTTCCCTCCCTTGCCAGGCATGGGTTGTGAGATGTTCTCCATCTCGCCGTGGCACTGCCTGTGTCTCTGAGCTCCTATGGCGAGGGATGGGGAGATGAGGAGCAGGAGTGACCACTTCTGCAGTTTGAGCCCATCCCAGCCAAGCAGAGGAGTCTGAGATGCGACTGCATGTCCTGCTTGGACCCTGTTGCTGCCAAACCCTCACTCCAAATGCTTGTCTGAGGTTTGAAAGCTGGATTTGGGCTGTGCTTGGGTGTTGCTGGGATGCAGATCTTCTCCCTGGGCTGTGCTGGACTCTGTTGCTGTCACAGCACTGAAAAAAACACAGAAGGGTGACTTAAGCTGGTAAAAATGTAAGGCTGCATCCTGCCATTGTTTGCTGGGAACATCTGCACGGGGCAGCAGCTGGGCTTGCACCCGGTCTCCTTGCTAGGGAGGAAAACCGGCGTGCTGGAAAGGTTAGCCAGCAACCTTTGCTTAAACTGTCTCAATCTGTATGAAATGTTATCTCTCTGCCTGACTAAAGATATGTGAGCCAAGGGAGCGGAGATGCTCCCAGATTGTATTTATCTAGCCCTTTGAAAGGGCGTTTGAGGAATTAACTTGGCGGCTTAGGAGAACTTTAATGTTTCGATAAGTGGCTGGTGCCGCGTCTCCGCCTGACACGTGCGATGGAGTGTCTCCAACAGATGTGGCCCGGTTAAGAGGAGACCAGCTCCTCATCCCGGTTGTGCAAAAGCTCTTTCCTTGCCTGGTTCTTCCCCTCCTGTCCTGCTGGGAGCAGGCACTGCTGCCTGGACCCATCCCTTGGAGCTGGGAGCAGGCGATGCTCTGCCTGGACTGGCTTCCCCAGCCCATCTGCATTGCAGATTCCCATTCAAATGATGCCTGGTAGATTCCTGTATTCCCTTTTTCTTCTCCTTCCTGCTCTAGAGGCTTCTGCAGGTGTCGGGGAGGAGGAAAGGCTGGCTTGACCCCATTGCGGTGGATCTGGGATGCTCTCTTGGGACAGTGGTGGGATTTGGGGAGTTTACAGAGCTGAGCCTTGCCGGTCCTGTTCAGTGGCTCCTGGGGATGGATGGAGGCAGAAGGGCAACCAGGAGTGGCTGGAATAGATGGTGGGGTAGATGCTTTCCTCTGGACTTAATATATCTATAGGGGGAGAGCAGGAGACTTTGTCATTTCTAAGGTGCAAAAGAGATCTTTTTTCTCAAATACTGGCAGTGGGATTTGCTCCTGAGACTGCTGAGCTGAGCATGGGAGGCAGGAGAGGCTGGAGAGGACCAGAAATGTCCAGCCTGCTGGCCTGGATGGTTTCTGAGCTCCCAGCAAGGTCCCACCGGTCTCCATCCGGAGAGAGTGCGAGGGAGTGGGAAAGTGCAATTGAACAGCAAGAGACACCGGCAGCCCCTGGGGCTGCTCGGGAAACGGGCCAAAGGAGGGGAAAAAAGGAAAGAGCAATTTACTGGTTGGAAGTGTTCTTGAATATACAAAGAATATGTCAATATAACTCGGCTTTTAATATTTGATACTGGCCTATGAATAATTCACCCAAATGTACAGCAGCGCGGTGACCTCTGAAGCGATGCTGTGTGTGCCAGGGGAGCAGAGTGCCTGGCCCTGGGATAAATGCTTTGTAATGGTAAAAGGGACAAAGCAGCCCTGGGGGAACCCACGGGGAAGAGTCCCTGCGCTCTCTTCTTGCTGCCCACGAGATGGCAGACGGTGCCCACGCAGGCACCCCCACCAAGCACCCACCTCCCCTCGGTCCAAGCTGCCCAACTTGCCAAAAATCATCCCTGGGGGCTCTTTTAGTGCACCCCAAGTCCTGCATTGCTCTTGTTCTGGCAAAGGTGTGAGGAGCTGAAGCCACTCAGCACTTTGTTCCCCTGTGGATGGGATGGAAGGGGCAGGATTGCTTCCAGAAGCCAAGCTTGGTGCTTGGTGAGGCTCCTCCTCAGCTAAAATTCCTCTGCTTGGGATCCTCCCAGAGATGGAAAGGACCCTCCATCAGCTTGTTTCCTCTAAGATGGAGCTAATGCTTGTTCCCTGCTATAAGCTGGCTGATGGACCTACTCAAAAAGCCTTGAACGTGGTGATGGGGAGCCCTGTTCCCCTGGGGAGGCACTGCCAGCGATGTCGGGGTTTTTTTCCCATCATTAGCTGTCTAATTGCGCTCCCAGGCTGAGCTGGGGTCTTGGTGTCAGGCTCCTGATGCTTTATTGATTGCTGCCACTTGTAACACTTCATTTTCTCCGTTTCCTCCAGATCCAAGCAGCCGGTGGATTTCTTTTCTCTTTCCTCTTATTCCCTCTGAAATCCCTTGGAAGGTTTATTTGTGGTTTCCTATGTGTTAAATCTGTATTGAAGTTGGAAAAAAAGAGTTGAGAAAGGACTCAACCCCATACCTGCCTGTGGAGGGGGTGGGCAGCACCCCCCCAGTGAAACCAGCCTGTCCCAGTCCCCCCAGTTGCATTGCCCCTACTGCAATAGGGGACAAAGTGTGAAACCCTTCCTGGAGAGGTGGGAGACTGATCCTGCCTCTGGTGCAGAAAGAAACGTGATGTATAATGATGGGTCATGGGTGGATGAGAGACAGTTTGGTGGGGTTTTTTTTCGTTTTCTGGCAATGCAAGGTGCAGTGTGGAAGGCCTTTACGGTGNGCTGGTCCTGGCTCTGGTGCAGAAAGAAACATGATGTATAATGATGGGTCATGAGTGGATGAGAGATGGTTTGGTTTTTTTTTTGTTTTCTGGCAATGCAAGGTGCAGTGTGGAAGGCCTTTACGGTGCGAAACCCCTGCAGCCTGTGGGGTGTATTAATTTGCCAAACCTCAAACTGGAAATTCCTCTGTGCACTTGGGAGCTGGATCACAGCTCAACAGGGTGCTGCTGGCTCTGCAAGCCCTGGAGAGGCATTGCTCTCATTTTACTGCTCTGGTCACCCTGTGCTGCTAATACGGGTAATAATTATGAGAGTGCAGTGGTTGCTTTAAGGGATTTTCCTTGCAGAGGTAGTGCTGGGGGAAGCTGTCTCCCTGCTCTGTCCCCATGCAAGGCTGTGGGATGACTCGGTACCTGCTGGTGGGAGCATCCTCATCTCCGAGCTGCTCCTACCCATTAGCTGAGGTTTTCCGCACAAGGTGATAAGGACAAACGGGGAAAGGGACAGGAAAGCTCTTGGTGTTGGTTTTTCTTCATGTGCTCTTGCATTGGCTGAGTTAAGTGGTCCCCAGCCGACCTGCGCGGTCCTGCTTGAACGTAGCATCCTCATCTGGAATGGGTTGAGTTGACCTCAGCTTGACTCCTGGTGTGTGTCTGGCTTAAATTATTACTGAGCAACTGTGGGGAAACTGTCACAGTAGGGGTGAGATGACGTGGATGACATTGTGTTTTCATGGAAATTTTTTTTTTGGGAAATGAGGTCCTTGCTTGAGCTCCTTAGGGGCTGGAGGTCTTACTTAAAGCTCCTCCTTTCCTACCTACCCTGGGGTGCAGAGGACTCTGCTCTGGCTTTGCAGGTTCCTTGAGTAATGCCAACAACAGCAAGCCAAGGGGACAGCTTTTTTTTTTTTTTTTCATTGGGGGACTTACCAAGAAGGCTGGGAAGCAAGAAGGATTTAAAACCCTGTTTGTATTCACCCGGTGTTGTAATTTGCAGCCAAACCATGGGAGTTGGATGCCGAGAGAAATCCATAGTTGCCATAACAACTAACTAACTATAATTAGTCAAAGAGTTGAGGAGAGGGGTCCAAAGAACAAATGGAACAAGGAGTTGTTCTTCCGGGGATGCCGATAGGGATCAGAAAGCCTGGTCACACGTGTGTTACGGGAGAACTAATCTCTCCAGAAGCCGTCGGTCTTTAGGCCCCCAGCGGAGTTGTTTGAAGCTGTATAAACTCTGGATTTTCTGATGTTTTCACTTCTTGAGGACAGAAGGATTAGAAACACCCCGTGCATCGAGGCTGGCGCTTTCGAGGCGTGACTGGGTTGCACTGGCAGAGCCGTGGAGGATGATAAAGGGGTTGCAGAGGTTTTTTTTTCCTTGACCTAGAGAAGTGGGGTGCAGGACAGGAGGAAGAGCACAGCCCATCCTCTGCAGACAAGTCCTTTCATGGACCCTGGCACAGAAATCCCTGGTTGCTTTTTTTTTTATTTGCAGCCTGGCCCTGCACAAGCTGCTCTGCTCTTGGGTGTCCCAGTTCTGCAAAGGGAGCAGCGGTAATAAAACCATACCTAGTGTGGGAAAAGCCAGTTAGTTCCATCATGACCCCAAGCAGCGCTGCCCTGGCTCGCTGCCCTCTTACCCCTTCGGCTGCTTCTTTCTGAGGCTGTTCTCATGCACCCAGGGGCGAGAGCAAAGCAGGCAGCATCCACGTGGAAAAAGTCATGCTAGCATAAAAAAAAAAATATATAAAATACCCATGGAACACCTCACAGACAATATGGAACAAAAAGAAATATATATTATAATATGTCTGGAATACAATAGAAGCAAAATCTCCTGGCAGCAAACATTCATGCACTTGACTGCCAAGAAAAAAGGACCGTACAGAAGATGAGACATGAAAGGGATCCCTGCACAAAAACTAAAAGTCGGAGCACAATAGTATATATTTCAGGCATATGAAAAGGAAGTGCGACAGTAATACTAAGGAGACAAGATACTCGAACAGAACTGGGAGCTGAGGAGAGAAGAAACTCAATCAGCAGTGACACAGGAGGCTCGGAGGAGGCAGCTCTTTGAATGGATCCGAGTCCTTTAAAAAAAAAAAAAGCAATCCTGGTTATTTTATTTTTTTTTTCCCTGAGAATTAATTTTTTTCCTTTTTTCTTTATTTGT
>VZTO01001574.1:18559-28920 GCA_013400615.1 Syrrhaptes paradoxus
AGAAGAAACTCAATCATCAGTGACACAGGAGGCTCGGAGGAGGCAGCTCTTTGAATGGATCCGAGTCCTTTAAAAAAAAAAAAAGCAATCCTGGTTATTTTATTTTTTTTTTCCCTGGGAATTAATCTTTCTCCATTTTTCTCAACTGGTAGAGGAGCAAGGGAGCACATGAATAACTCATTGCCAAGACCAAAAAGATACACGGGGCTGTATGCATGGGAATTCGTGGCATCGATAAAATATTTTCAGCCACTTGTGGTGTTGTCCCGAGGATTTTGTGTCTGTGTGGGGCTTGCTACGATGCTCACAGGAGCCTTTGCAATGCACAAGGCATGGACATGGCTGGTGTTGATGCTGGGGGTACTGCTGGTGGTGTGGGATGCCAGGAGATAAATCCCTGAGCTGCTTCCTCGCTGTCATCCTGGTGACAAGGAGGGAATTCCCAGCTGGGCATCTTGCACGTCTCTCCCCTGTCAAACTGTAGCAAGACTTTCTGCCTAGCCTTAGAAAAAATTTTGTTTTCTTATATTTAACAAAAGAGGTGATTTTTGTCCCCCTGGTGTGACTTGAGGTGGTGCTTCCAGGGGAAGAACCTATCGCTGAGCTAAAGCTGGGGAGCTGTCGGTGCCTCCACTCTCCTGGCCAAATGAGCTTGGTGCCAAAGTGGCGCAAAAGCTGATTTTCCTTTAAAAAAATTAAATATTCAAATATAGCTGAAGGGCTTAAGCCTGGAGTTTTTCTGTCCTTGAAAAGTACGAGAGCCTGGAGGCAGAGACCAGGGCTTTCCAATGGTTTGATGGCTCTGTACAGAGGCTAAATTCCTTTTTAATGGGTTGTTCTCTCGGAGATCAGAGAGCTCCCCTTTCCCCTCGCTCGCCCTGGCACAGCCCTGCTGACTGCGGTTCAAGCACATACATTATTTTTAATGATGTCCTGGAACAAGAAGCCTCCTGCAATCATCCTGTTCGGATCCGCAGCCCCTAAAGGATGGCTCAGAAAATCTCAAGTGCTGAAGCACTTTAGGAAGAAACCAAACCCTCTGCCAGGCGTTCCCACGCTGCGGCGGTGCTGGTCCCGCAGCCCTGATGCCACAGCTGAGGGCTGGAAGGGGGGGAATGGATTTGATGACCCGTGATTTCCCTGCTCGAGCATCGTTTTGGAGCCCAGATGGCAGCGAGGGAGATTTTTGGTCTGACCCAGCACAGCTCTGCTGGTGCTCCTTGCCCTAAAGCAGGTGTTCGGCTGCAATTTCGCAGGCTGACTGCACTTCAGAAGGGGAGTACTCTGTTCAGGATAACCTTTTATTCTTATTTTTCATTTGTTTTGCCAGGAGTGAGTCTTAAAGAAAATTCTGGTGCTTTTTCAGTTGAATTTATCCTCAGGGCAGGAGGGGTATAGGTCAGGATGAAAGGATTGCGTTCCCAGGACAGAAATTCCCAATACCTGGAGCTAATTTCATCTAGCAAGGGGCTGGCTGGGGATATGATCTCAGGCAGCTTGTGTTGAAGATGAGTCTGCAGAAATGCAAGGGACTGGCCAAGAATGAGCATCCCGTCCCTGGGGATGCTCAGGGAAGGTCCCCAGCTGGTAGCAGGCTCTTCCCACGCTGGAGGGGAGCAGGGACGATGGGGGGCTCAGGGAGGATGGGACCTTGTTGCTTTGCCTGGCTGTTACTTTGTTTACCTGTCCTAATGCTTTTGATGGGGCTGCCGTAAAAAAAAGCCACTCATTAGACAGTGTTGATTTTCATTAATGTTGATTCACCAAAAGCTTAATCAATCCTCTGTGACCAACGACCCCGCTCCCGAGGGAGAACAAAGCTGTTGAACAAATTAGCCTTACAGATTGGAGGCAGAGCCTGCAGATGCGACAGCCTGGGTACCAGCGTGGGGGTGTGTGTTCGTGTAACATGCACACCAACGATGGCACTCGCCTGCCTTTTTTTTTTTTCCCTTTTTTTTTTTTGGTTTTAATTTACATCTTGACTGAAGCACGCTGGTAAAGCAGCTCAGCCCTTCTCTTGTCTCGCCTTCCCGATACGAGCTGAGACAGAGCACGGAGGAGAGTTTTGAATGGACTGGGATGAAATGCAGACGCTCTCTGTTTGCTGCCAAGTCCTGGTGTAGCCGTCAAGCCCCTCATCTCTTAGTGCCTTGCCCTTAAAAATGAGAGTGATGCTTTTGCACCTCCCGGGGGGCTGCAAGGGTAGAAATGCGACGATTGGAGAGGGGTTGGTTTTGCGGTGAGAGGTTGTTAAAAACAGCCGGCATCAAAGTGTGCTCTTCAGGAGCATCAATGCTTTGAGTGTTGGCCAGAAACGGGAGGGGATATCCTCCAGCTGTACCCAGGGAAGGGGTGAGGTGCTGCTCAAAGCACCAAGGAGGGACCAATCCAGACCTCAGGGTCTGCAGCATCTCTCCTGGCAGAAAGCGATGGGACTTGGTCATGGGGAGGATGAGGATGCTCTGTCCCGTTCGGTCTGGCTGTGTGGCATCAAAGTGGTGTTGCTCAGAGGCTCTGCATCCTGTCCCCTGCTCTCCTCGGGGCTTGCAGACCCCCTGACTCATTTCACACCGGCTGCTGCCTGGCCGTCAGGTTAGTAATGACTTTCCTTCTCCCTTCTGGGCTGGATTTGAGTGGCTGGTCTGGAGGTGAAAGGCCCCCGTTCCCATTACCGATCCAATTTCCTGGACTTTTACCGGGTAGATAGGAATTGCCAGAGCGGAACAGCCTGATGGGCCATCGAGCCCGGTGTGTCCTCTCTGACAGCAGCTTGTGTTTGGTGTGTAATTAAAACCCTTTGTACTATTTGACTTGTAATTTAATATCATGCTGCCACGTCCATATCTCGTTCCAGAAAGAATAGGTCCTGACACTGGCAAAGACAAGCCTCTTCCTCGCGGGCTGCATCCGTGCTGCCGGTGCTGCATCCACCCTGTGCATCGCTTGGTGCACACGGGGAGGGACTGTTTCGTGTGAGGTTGGGCACGTTAGCAGGGATGCTTCCCTCTGGCATGGGGGAAAAATCTGGGGAGAGCAGAGTTTGCAGGGAGTGGTGCTGTGGCTGCCGCTGGGGGAGATGCTCTGTGATTTATGGGGTCCTGCTGCAAACACTGAGATTAAGGAAAGTGCCTTAAATGGTCCTTAAAAGCTGGCTTTGGTGGAAGAGATGAGCCCGTATGATTACACCCTGTCTGCCTCAGCACGGGCACGCTCCAGCCCCTCTGGGCTGACGTTGCTGCCTGACTTGGCGCTGGAGCAGATAAGGAGAGTGCACGGCCCCATCCATCACCCTGCAGCAAGGGCAGGACGGGGCGAGACAAGTTGGGTGCAGAGGACTGGATGCGAAAGCAAGCCTTGCGGGTCTTGAATCGCTTTGCTTTTGATGGGAAGCAGAGAGAACCTCTGAAACTCAGTTTTAGTGGGACTGAGATGATGCTGAAGAGCTTGCACTGTCCGTTTTGCAGGGATAAAGCCCAGCTCAGGGGGGGTTTGCCAAGCCCTGCTCCATGGGGGGCTCTACTTCAGACGGATTAATTTGCCCACCTGAGAACTGTTCCCTCTAATTGACTGAACCTGCAAGAAAACAAACCTGTGCTGATCAATAGAGAAATAATTTTGCAAATTGTGGGGATAAATCATTCCCGATCGGCGTGCGCTCGCGTTTGTTAATGAACAAACCAAACTAAGTCAATTTATTATAATGCAATTGCTTCGTCTATTATGACTTTAGGCAGGTGGCGTGAGGAGGGGGACAGCGGCTCCTCACTTCAGAGGTGAAAAGCAATTTTCTGTTCTTTCAACAATAGGAGAGGGATCAGGGCTGCTTTGTGTCCTGATTTACAGCCGTTCTGGCCAGGAGGAGAGTGGCTCCGGGTCGTTTGCCTCTTGCTATATGTGATAACTGCCTTGGAGAGCCGTGCAGGCGCCCTAAGTGTCTGTTTAGGGAGCCCCATCTTTTTATTGATTTTTTGGAATAGTACAAATGAACAAATAACAGCGCGACAATAAAAAAGGGGGATAAATAACCTGGTACTTGGTGTGCTCGGCTGAACGGGGCTGAGTGAACGCGACGCAGATGCGTGCGCATGGAGAAGGTCAAGTTTTTAAATCTAAGCTGGAGCGAAGTAAAATATTGGCTAACTAACTGGATTCCAAAGCTCATAAAGTGTTGATAGTGCTGAATGTCGACTGGAATATATCCCCTCATCTTTTAGACAGAGAGCCAGCACTTTCCGTGCTCTTCCCTCCCTGGGGAAATGCTCCTTGGGAGCAGAAGGGAGCCTGTCAAGCGGCTTGTTTTCCTCCGTGCTGGCAGGGCAGAGCCAGAAAGGTCGCTCGGGTTAAGAGCAGCAGCAAAAGCTAAGCTACAAGTGGTGCTTCAAGTCGCCGCGTGCTTGGATTTCTTAAGCTGAGCTGCAGGCTGGGATGGTTGCGGAGGATGCTCTGGGCTCAGCCCATGGGTGGTGTTGAGCATGGAGAGGGTCTGGGTGCAGGTGGTGGGAAGATGTGTCCTTGGCTCCGTAGCGGGGACATGGTGTCCTCCTGGGATGCAGGAGAGCATCCTTGGAGTTCATGTCTTGGGCTTTGTCTGGCACGGACTCACCATGAGTTGGGACGTTATGCTCCTGCAGTACGGGGAATAGCAGTGCCTACCCCAAAGAGGTGTTGGGAAGACAGTTCATGTTCGTGCAACGCTTGGGAACGGGGAGGCTTTTGTAGTCAGGGTTTTGTTCTTTGCTTTTCTTTTTTTCTTTGGTCCCTCCAATGCTCTGTAAGGAGTGTGGCTCAGTGGTGTGCTGGTATCGAGGTTTGGTGGCCTTTCACTCCCCAGGAGAATTATGTTCTCCCCCGATGGCTTCACTTCAAGGCGGCGTGTTCCATTGGTGTTCTCTGTGTGGCATTGCCTATCATGTGTAGTGCGTTTTTATTCAGATAAAGGTATTGATCGTGGAAAAAGTAGGGGAGAAAATAAACGAAAACAAACACAAGATTCACACTAAACGTGTTCAAGGTCTGTTTCTGGATGTCTGTGTCCTCCATAGGACTGGTGACGCAGCTGGGACCTCCTCTGCTGGTGTCTCAAACGGTTGGAAGGACTGTAATCTTAAACTTGTTGGTGGTTTCGGTGGGTTTTTTAAAATATTTCATGGAGGGAAGGTGTTAAAAGGTGTGATGCTTCAGTAATACTTTATTTTTACACCCAAAGACACCAAAAGACAGGACTTGCATTTTGAAGTAAAAAAGCAACCAAGCAAAAGTGCAGTCTCTCCTCAAAAGCATCAGCTGGGTTTAGGGATGCCCTTTCCCGACTCGGGGCAGAAAGGCTGCCAGGATGGCATGGCCAGCAATGAGCAAGTGCCCCAAAGTTGCACTCTGACCCTCCAACTCCCCAGGCACAAGGAAGGGTCCTCTGCCAGCTCAGATGTGACCCTCGGGTGCTCTAGGTGGGCATTTACCTGGGTCCTACGTGTGGCTCCTGCAAGGGTTTGAGTGATGGGGTGTGCCGGGGAGCTGGCCGGTTCCAGTTGGCAAGATAATGAACTGCCAAATAAAGTACGGGAGAAAGGGAAATCAGGGATAAATCCACCTCTCGCATGCCACGGAGGAGACGGATCAACTCCTCCTCCCCTCCTGACAGCGGGATTTTTCTCTCCTGCACCCGCTGCAAGAGGCATGATGAGGATGCTGCTCCTCCTCCGGCACCGGCAGACAGATGGATGGACACAGGGATGTACATGGTGAACATCATCGCACCATGCTGCATCGCGTCCTCCTGGAGGGCTGTGCGTGGTTGGGGACAGAAAAGCTGTCCCCAGCATCGCCGTGGCCCTTTGCCGGGCTGTGGTGCTAAATGGCTGTTGGTCCCTCGTGCTCGACCGGTGACAATTCTTGTTGAGGCTGTTGGGCTCTTGTTCCCCTCCTCTGGGATGGGGGGTCCTTGCCCCTTTCCCTGTGCAGTGGGTTGAAGGCATTTCCCCAGCCTGATGCCACAAGGTGCAAATCCGACCCCAGCTCCCAAACGTAGCCCCTGCTGCTCCTTATTCTTCCATTGCTCTCTTCATGGGCATGTGATGTAGTATTAAATTTTATCTGAAATCCCCAAAACGCATGTGCTGGCAAGATAAATGGGGGTCGGGGGGGTGTTTGGGGGCAGAGAGCTGGGGTATTTTGGGTGTGGGTGGCTCGCTGCACAGGCTGTGCTGGCAGTGCATTAGCGCAGAGGCAGGGCAGGAGATGAGGTGCATCAGAAAAGCAATTTCGAGTGTGTGCCAGAGTGGAATAACAAGGGTAGTGGTGGGTCAGCGTTGGGGCGCGTCGCTGGAGCTGTGCACCCCCCAGAATTGTGCCATTAGGGGCGTGCTGCAAAATGGGATGGAGCCAGGCTGGGTCTCGGCTTTGCCCAGTGGCTTGGAAGAGGTTGGCCTCTTATTTCCAGTGCACTCGCTCTCCCAACTCCTGTTTCCATGTCTGATTAATAAATCATGAAGTTTGCCCAAGCCTCCCTCCGTCCCCACCCAAATACAAACATTCCCCGTCACCGCCACCTTGCAACTAGCAGAGCTTCTCCCTCTGACAATCAATTACCCTCCGGAGATGAAATTATTGTTTAATGGCTTTTGGAACAGGTTTCTGCTCTGACATTCATCACAATCAATAATGCATCAGCGGGGACAAAAGAAATTACCTGCCTCCTGCTAAGTGCGAGAGTCCATTTGTATTCTGCACGGTCCCTTGGTGCCCACTCAGCCGGCAGCCGCGGGGACATCGTGCCGATGGCATGGGGGGCGGCTGGCTCCCGCCTCAACTCCGGCAAAGTTGGGGAAAACTTTGTCAGTGCTCTTATTAGCAGGGAAGGGTGTGAGAGGCAGGAATAGGTGATGGAGGGATGGTTTGGGATTGGCTTTCCTTAGGATAAGATGAAGGTTTAAGCCATGCTTTGCTGAAAATACAACTGGAAAAGCCTTGCTGCTGGACTGATGAGAGCATCCGTGGTGTGGGGTTGATGCTCTGGGGTAGGGTGAGAGGATGGGAGGGCTGCAGAGGCACTGAGAGGAGAGAGAGGACCATGGCAGGGAAGCCAAGGGGGTGGCAGGTATCTCTGAACACGTGTGGAGTGATATTAAGCCTGGCCAGGCTGCCTTGCAGGAATATCTCCAATGAGGCAGGAAGCTGCTTCGGCTTTTGCTTAAAGTGAAGAGGGCAAAGCGTCCTCCGAGGGTTTGCTCTGATTTCTCTCGCTCGTCTCCCGAGATGTGGTGTGATATCAGCGTGTCCCTGCACGGGGACTGCCGTGATCGATGCATCTGCAATGTGAGCAGCGCGTCTCCTAATGTGTCTGCAACACGGCGTGTCTGCAGCCGGGCCTCCGGGTTATTCAAGGTCCTCGGCGGGGGGGGACCACCGGGTGTGTTGCTGCATCCCAGCAATCCCAAAAAACCCATTGTTATGGCAGGCTGGGTGTCTGCAGAGAAAGTTTTGCTATTTCTACATCTAAATTGTCAGATAAAAAACACCAATGCTGAACAGACAGAGGGTGGTCCAGGTGCTGCTCCCTTTAACGTGACTTTTAAGGTACCGGGTCTCCAGCAGCATCCGTCTCCCAGCTTGTGCTGTGGTCCTTGGCCTGGATCTCGCTGTGATTAGGTAGCAACATTTTATTTTAAGCAGCAGTCCCAATTAGTGATGAAGTGGGGAGCCTCATCAGCTCAGCACCTCGAACACTGCTTGCCTTAGAGCCACTTGATTGCTCTTGGTTGTTTTTCCCACCTCAGCTGCTGCTTTACCCTGGGTGGGAGCTGGGAACACGGTGATGGATTGGACGGCACCAAGCGTGCTGAGCAGGCTGCACCAGGGTCCCTGCTGTTGGGCTCTGGGTGGGGAGAAAACCCCTCCAAATTCCCTAATTCTTTTTTATTGCTTGAGAAGGAAGGCAGCCTGTTTGCACAGAGACTTGGGGAATTTTGCAGCCTCTTGGGCGTTCCAGGATGTAAGCTGGCTCCCTCTGGGGGATGGCGTATGGCCAGAAGCACTGAAATTCTCCATTTCTGGCTCATTGTGGGGCTCTTTGCTGGGTGCCTTTTCTTGCACCAAGGGATATAAACCCTGCAGAGCATCCTGCGGTCCTGAGTAACTTCTGCCAGGGGAGGCTTGTACAGCAAATGGGGACAAAGAAAAACCTTGCTGTGACTTTTTTTTGGGAACCCTGAATTGGGTCCTTGCTGGAGGTGGGTTGAGCAAAAGGGTTTGACATCCCTTTGAGCAGAGTCTCGTGGTTTCAGGGCTTGCTGGCGATCCCCATCCCTTGCTGTGTGATTCCCAGGTGGCAGCAGGAGGATGTCAAGCGAGGAGTGAGCAAACACAGAGTTTGTAGAAGGGGGGAGAGGAGGCAATGAGAGAGGCAAGCGGCGTTCACACCGGCACGGTGTTTAGCTGTAATCTAACATGACTTTCCCCTCTGTTGGCAAAGGGGCGCACATGATGTTCACATTCATTATCGTGTCATATTCGATTGACTGCCAGAACACATTACCTTCTCTCCCGTAACGCACCCGGCGCTGACAAACCCCATTCGCTCGCTCCGTAAAGGTCTGTGCCTGGGAGTCGGCGTGGCGTGCTGCGGAGGTGGGAGGCCATCGCTACAAACGGAATGAGCCGCGGGTGGAGGGTTCTCCCTCCCGCTGCTGCTGCTCGGTCAGGATGCAGCTGCGCAGGATGGCTCCTTTGCAAAACATAAATTCATCCTCGTAATAAAAAGTAATGAAAGGATAAGCAGGGTGCAGCTGGAGGGAGAAGGCTCGGGGGGTGTGCGTGCACGAGGGTGTTCCTGGGCTGGTGTGGAGCAAGGCAGGAGGGTGATGCAGCAGTTTGTGTTTCCGAGGCTCAGGAATTGTGGATATTGGTTGTAAAATGTCCTGGAGAAAAGTGCATTTATAGTAAGCTCTGCTTAGCGCTCTGCTCCTGTGTTATTGCCTCTGTCTGTGCCCAGGGAGGGAAACGGGTGCTTGCAAAGGGAGGAAAAATCCTTTTTGTTCCCTGTGCAATAGGCACTAGGCAGTGAAATGCCTTTTCTGCCTCCCCCTGCCAGGCAAATTTAAACTCAGCCAGGGGAGCACATCCCTGGAGCTTGCTGCCCAAGTGCTGTCAGCAGGTGTTGTGTGTGGATGTGCACATGATGCTCACGCTGCCTGCAGGCCCCATAACTCCCTCTGTACCTCCCCTGCCTGATGTTCCTTTAACCTCTCCCAGACTTGGGTCTGGTCTCCAGATGATCCGTGCAGCGAATACTCAGACAGCTAAAACCTCCAGAATCCCCTCCCGGGTCCCCCCTAGTGCAGCTCTGTGCCATAACCCCCAGTTTTCCCAGTCTGAGGTTTCTGCAACTCTCCCAACTTTGCCCCAGCTCCCTGCTGATGGACGCGGTGATGGAGCTGTTGGACCCTATGTGCGGTGTCTAACTGTCATTTTTCTCCCAAGATCTTGAAAGGATTTTGAACTGTCAGCTCTATCCTCCATATTTACNCAGTGCAGCTCTGTACCATAACCCCCTTTGCTCTGGTTTTCCCCAGTCTGAGGTTTCTGCAACTCTCCCAACTTTGCCCCAGCTCCCTGCTGATGGACGTGGTGATGGAGCTGTCGGACAGGCGCTGCCCTATGTGCGGTGTCTATCTGTCATTTTTCTCCCAAGATCTTGAAAGGATTTTGAACTGTCAGCTCTATCCTCCATATTTACTCCTAATAATCAATATTGATTTTCTCGTAATACCATCCATCTGGATGCCATGCCTTATTTGTTGGAAGATTAGAATCTCGATGAGCTTATAAAATAAAGCACATATTTTCCTCATGCATCTGCACGCGTGCATAGGCAGAAATACCCTGTTGAGATCATTATTTTGCTTCTGCTGGGGGTGGAAAAAAAGTCATTCTCTGCAGCTGCAAAAAAAAAATAAAAATCCATTTTTGGCCACTTCACTCTTGCTTTAGGTGATGGGCCATTAATATGGGGAGAGAGATGCCCTGGTCCAGGGATGCTGCTGCCTGTAGGCAGGGCGATGCAGCAGAGATAATATTAAAACAAAAAGGGATTGAATGGGACTAAAGATGTGCTTAAGAAAATAAAGGTTTTACCCAAACTGTTGGAAGAGCAAGTTGACTTTTTTTCCCATTTTTGACAGAGGACTGCCAGATAAGATGCTTCAAATCGGCTTATTGAATTATAAAACGCCGACATTTTGAAGCAGAACGCTTTGCTTTGAAGTGAACTGCTGAGATTTTTCATTCTGACATTTCCCAATTGCCATTTTTTTTGGTAACTTTCTGCACACCTGGTAAAAGTGAGATTGGGAGGGGAAAAAAAA
>VZTO01001574.1:29574-41593 GCA_013400615.1 Syrrhaptes paradoxus
TTGGTTGTAAAATGTCCTGGAGAAAAGTGCATTTATAGTAAGCTCTGCTTAGCGCTCTGCTCCTGTGTTATTGCCTCTGTCTGTGCCCAGGGAGGGAAACGGGTGCTTGCAAAGGGAGGAAAAATCCTTTTTGTTCCCTGTGCAATAGGCACTAGGCAGTGAAATGCCTTTTCTGCCTCCCCCTGCCAGGCAAATTTAAACTCAGCGAGGGGAGCACATCCCCGGAGCTTGCTGCCCAAGTGCTGTCAGCAGGTGTTGTGTGTGGATGTGCACATGATGCTCACGCTGCCTGCAAACACCCATAACTCCCTCTGCACCTCCCCTGCCTGTTGTTCCTTTAACCTCTCCCAGACTTGGGTCTGGTCTCCAGATGATCCGTGCAGCGAATACTCAGACAGCTAAAACCTCCAGAATCCCCTCCCGGGTCCCCCCCAGTGCAGCTCTGTACCATAACCCCCTTTGCTCTGGTTTTCCCCAGTCTGAGGTTTCTGCAACTCTCCCAACTTTGCCCCAGCTCCCTGCTGATGGACGTGGTGATGGAGCTGTCGGACAGGCGCTGCCCTATGTGCGGTGTCTATCTGTCATTTTTCTCCCAAGATCTTGAAAGGATTTTGAACTGTCAGCTCTATCCTCCATATTTACTCCTAATAATCAATATTGATTTTCTCGTAATACCATCCATCTGGATGCCATGCCTTATTTGTTGGAAGATTAGAATCTCGATGAGCTTATAAAATAAAGCACATATTTTCCTCATGCATCTGCACGCGTGCATAGGCAGAAATACCCTGTTGAGATCATTATTTTGCTTCTGCTGGGGGTGGAAAAAAAGTCATTCTCTGCAGCTGCAAAAAAAAAATAAAAATCCATTTTTGGCCACTTCACTCTTGCTTTAGGTGATGGGCCATTAATATGGGGAGAGAGATGCCCTGGTCCAGGGATGCTGCTGCCTGTAGGCAGGGCGATGCAGCAGAGATAACACTAAAACAAAAAGGGATTCAACGGGACTAAAGATGTGCTTAAGAAAATAAAGGTTTTACCCAAACTGTTGGAAGAGCAAGTTGACTTTTTTTCCCATTTTTGACAGAGGACTGCCAGATAAGATGCTTCAAATCGGCTTATTGAATTATAAAACGCCGACATTTTGAAGCAGAACGCTTTGCTTTGAAGTGAACTGCTGAGATTTTTCATTCTGACATTTCCCAATTGCCGTTTTTTTTGGTAACTTTCTGCACACCTGGTAAAAGTGAGATTGGGAGGGGAAAAAAAAACCACCCGTGCAAAGCTTCAAAATAATTGCTGAATGAGTAAAAAATGCCATTTTCTAGATAATTCTCATTAAACCCAAGCTGTTTGGTGTCTCCTTCCTCTCCATCACTATTCATAATCACGGTCCAAAGTACCCAGCAGCCTGATTTTTTTTTTTTTAATTTTTTGAACCAAGTATGACACAAGTCCCATTGAGTTGTGCATCTCTGAACCATTGAAGGGGCTTTCTTGAGTATTAAGATTTTTCTCTTCTTTTCCACTCAAAATTTCCTGATTATTGAAATTAACTCCTGGGGGAAGGGGGGGAAGAATCTTTTCTGCTTTGCTACGGTTTCATATTCATTCTTTTTCAATTGGTATAAAAATATCGTCTCCCTTCGGGTTTGCTGCGAGGGGGATTTCTGGGAGAAAACTTGATAAATATTCACTGTTCCGCACAATTCAGTTTGGAGTTAAGCAGGATAATAAAGTTGCTGCTCTTGCCAGAAATCGCTGTTGCAGTTGAGAGTGGAATTGCTTTGCTTCGTTTCAGATTTTTCTAGTTCCCTGGTGTGGACGGGGGTCACCACAGAGCCTGGAAAGTATTTGGGGGGGTGGGAACAGATTGGAGATGTCTCCAGTTCCTCCAGTTAGTCCGTTTGTGTGTGTTGGTTGCAACATCTCTTCTGGCAGAGGAGATGGTAGGGTGTGTTGGGATTTTTTTTTTTTTCCCCTGATGTTCACTCCTCATCCCCCCTCCATGGGCTCTTGGCCATGGGATGGGATTTGTCTCCCCCCCTTTCTGCAGCAGGGATGCTTTGCACAGCAACCTGCATGGAGAGAAGGCTGGAGGGTTGTAAAATGCACCAAAAAGTGCCTTAAAAAAACCGCAAAACTGTAAGAATAAATAAAACTAAGGAGAGAAGGAAAATTAAACATCAAAAGGAATGAAAAGGCAGCGAAAGCCAAAGTGAAGTTCTGCTTCTCAAGCGTCTTTTGTGGCTTTTCTTTGCACATCCCGCTTGGATCCCTCTCGGTTTGGGGGCTGGAGGAGGGGGGCAGAGCGAGCTGCTGCTGAGCAAGGCTGAGCCCAGGATGCTTGGTATGGTAATAACCCTCCCGAGGGTCCCCCAGCCCCGCACATGAAAGCCCTGCCCCTGGCACTGCTGATTAGCCAGCCTCTAATTGTCTCCTGTGTCTGCTCACAACAGAAATAGGGGAGAAGAGAGAAACCCAGACAGTGTTTGCTGAGCTGGAGTTCCTCAAATAACCCCCCCTTGCCTTTGGGGAGGAAGAGTTGGGTACCAGCGAGCTGTGGCTCCTTCCCCACCCTGATGCTGGGGATCTCCCCAGCCTGTGCCCGCAGGGAGAGGACGAGTGTTTGGGTTGCTTTGGGGTAAAGCTTCGACTTAGCGGCGTGTGCTCAATGAAGCTTTTCGTTCAATATCTCTTCATGCTGAGCCTGGCTGTATTAACGCAAGATTTGCCCACGATCAGGGCGTAAACATAGGCTGCAAAGAAAATATTGGATGCTTCCCTCAATATGAGATGAAAGTGGGAGATTTCTTCTCTCCTTCTGCATGTTGTCATAAAATCGAAGCTGCCCATTTGTTCTGACTCACGTCTGGGACATGTTTTGGTCCCCAAAGGAGCAGCATCATCCCAGCGCAGCCCTGGGGATGATGAGGAGGGGGATATCCCCGGTGCCTCCTCATTCTCGAGGTCGGTTTGCAAGCGCCTAGCCAGATGCTTGGCTCCGCATGACAAATATTCCAGGCAAGTGTTGCTCTCACGTCGCGTGCATGTGCAAAGGAGCAATTTATCAGAGCGATTTTTATCCTCATTAAGGCAAATTAAGCCCACAAAGCTGGCAACAGAAGAGGAGAGAAAAAAAAAAAATTAAAAAAATCAGTGTTCATGAAACATTTATTCAAAACAGCCATTGTAATAAATATTTGAAACCTGGTTATTAACGTTAAATCATATCAATGGCAAGTGCACGTCTCCCATCGTCGGTTCTGCTAATTGGGTGCAGGGGTCGGCAGACCCATCGCACCGCGGGGTCAGCCAGCGCTGGGTGCCCGGGGCCGATGGCGATGCTTTGCTGTCGGAGGGTGAAGCCTCAAATGCAGAAATAAATGGAAGGGGAGCAAACCCTAGGGCTGGGCTGCGGGTGGCGTGGCTCTCGTGAACCCTGATGGTAACCCAAACGCCTCCGTGTGAGAGCTGATGATGATTTTCCGATAGGGTATGAGCACCGTGGTTCGTCGATGGGGTGAGTTAATTATCCCGAGGCGGCGTAAAAGAAGGGCTTGTGCTAGAAGCCAGTAGTCTCAAAACCAAGAGAATAAATCTCCAAACTGGGATGATAAGCCAGACAGGAAAATCCATATTGATTATTAGAAGAGGGGGCAGGAGGCAGGAACGCTGCGAGGCACAGGGAGGATGGTTGTGGATAGCTGCTGCTTAAGGGATGACCTGGGGGGGATGCACAGAGCTTTTCCTAGGGGACACGTGTGTGGTTTGGCTCTTTATTGGGACCTCGGACGGGGCTGGCAGGAACCTGGTGAGGCTTGGCAGAGTCTGCAGAGGGAAACCCCAGACATGGTTTTCCCCAAGCTGTCAATGTCTGGGGAAAAATTTTTAAAAAATGCGTGTCAATTACCAGCAGAAGCAGCCTTTGCTTCAGCTGACCTTTTGTTTGAAACATGCTTTGTATTTATTAGAAAGCCAAAAAGCAATAAGAACTTGAAATGGAAGTGAAACACTTGGTTAAATCCCAAACCCGATTCCCATCTTTTTCCCCCCTTTCTTGCAATAGCTGCTGGAGGTGGAGGTGCCTCGTAGCTGGTGTGAATGGATGTGAACACGCTGCCTCGAATGGGTCGAGTAGAGACAAGGGCATCCCTTCCTTTGCTTGCAAACCTGTTGCTGCCTTGCTTTATGTCCACTGACAAGTGATGCCTCTCCGTGCCTCAGCCTCCCTGCCCTGGAGGTGGTCGTTTCATGTGTAATTATTCAGAGGCTGGTTGTAATTATTTAATGCATCGTTGTTCAGAGCGCAGGAGGAACATAAAGCATGCAAAGCAGCTGGATGGGCAGCCAGGAGAAGCAGATGTGGAGCTCCCAGTTCCACACCAGCCCAGTCCTGCTTATCCCCAGCAGGCACTGGGGAAGGAGGATCCTGCTGCCGCCTGGGCTCAGCTCAGCCTCAGTGGACTCGCGGTGGCTCTGCTCCACCCAGTCCCCTTTGCAAAATACATTTGAGTGATGCCAGCCCTCCAATCTGAGCAGCAGTGGGTATTTAAAAAAAAAATAAAATATTTGAAGCGAGCAAATAAATAAATGGTAATTTAGTCGTGGACCAAACCCAGCCTCCCATAAAAAGCTGATGTAGACCAGATTTACTGCGCCGTGCTGAGATGCTTTTATGTGAAGCAGAGCTTCAGAGGGAAAGCCATCTATCAGGCACGGAGCTGGAGTGAATGAGATTTAAAAGGCAGCTTCCTTTTGTTCCCTAATAGCTTGGACACTTGGGTGTGAAAGTGGGGGGAGGCGGGATGGGGGAATGGGAAGGTGTTGGGAATGGCATTTGTAATGGCAACGCTGCACACCTATTTTAGTAATAGGCTTTAAACATTTAAGAAGGTGAATACACTTATTTCCTGTGTTTATTTTCTCCGTGGCTGTAAATTTATCCGTCGGGTTGGACTCTGCTGCAAGCTGTGAGCAACCTGATACAAAACCGGAGACCCTGGGTGCTCATTAGTGCAGGGAACCTGCGGTTTCCCAGCTCACAGGTCTCCTGTGTTAATCTGAATTTGCTTTTTTTAACCTGGTGATGGCTGTCTAGGGGCTGCGGGGAACTCTTCTCCTCCCCAGCATCCCTGCTCTCCCCTGGGTACCCGGCTGGGCGGTGAGATCCCTGGCAGAGTGCGTGCAGCACCCATCCCTTGCAGGACCACTGATGCTGTTGCCATCTCTCTGGAGACGGGGGGTGGCTGGTGGCCACCTCCCTCACCTCTGGGGTAGCCAGCCTTGGGCTGAAATCCCTGAGGCTGGGCTAGACATCCCCTAACCCCCAGATTTACCAGTAAAGCTCCTTCTCCTGCCTTGTAGTTGGAAATCGGGCAGCTATAGCCTCATTTTCCTACACATGTGTTCTCCCCTGGGAAAATGTGCCTTATTTTTGGGCTGAAATCGGGGCAATGTGTGTCCCCCCCCCTTCCTGAAGCCACTGCTGCTGCTCTCCACCCATGTAAAGGTGATTTGCAATGTCATTTCCACTTGCTACGGGCTTTTTCCTCTGGAGGAGTACAGGCCAGTAATTCCAGTCTGCCAAACAGAAGGGGAGAAAAAAAAAATCATTATCTTTAATCTTTTCGAAGGGATGAGCAGGTGATGGGAACAAAGACATGGGGAAAGCAGGAAAAGAAAAGGGTGGAGAGAGGGTGTGGAAGGAAAGACATGAGATAGGAGCGATGGCTTTCAAGGGCGCGGATGGGAGGAAGAGGAGCACAAAGGGCTGAAGGCAGGGAGACAGCCAAGCAGGAGCCCCCAGGACCTCTCCTTTTGGGGGAGCTTAGTGCCACCCACATGGTGCCACCTCCCCACCATGCCCGGGGGCATGTCCCCTCCTGGGTGGCACAGTGATGGGGACAGTATCCCCCCCATGCTGGCACTGGCTCTGTCCCAGCACCGACAGGATCCACACCCAGCGGTCACGGGCATCAGCGGTGACTCAGCCAGACCCGGTCTAACGCTGTCCTTAGGCTGTAATTCTCTCAAAGCCTGGGCTGAAGCTGCAGCAATTTATCTCTCATCCCCTGGTACAGACAGAGGTTGGGGAGGGAAAAAAGGAGCGGGTGCTGCGGGGAAACTGGGATCCGGCAGAAATTGGAGGCTGGGGCTGTTGCTCGTGGGGTTTTGCACTTTTCCAGCAGCACTACGCTGCCATCAGAGCATCTGGCTTTGCTGCCAGCCCTGGGATGGTCCTGGAGCTGGGTCCCGCCGGTCCCTCTCTCTGTTCAAGCAAAAGTCTGCCTAAGTGTGAGCATCGTGTGTGTGCTGTTCCCCAGGGGAGGGATGGGAAAAGCAACGTTGCTGTCGGCTGTAACATCTAAGGGATGGCTGGAGGGTGCTCGGGTGCTTCGGCGATAAGCACCTTCCAAGGGACTGGATAAGGGGAAGGTGACCTAGACCTGCTGGGAAAATAAGTTATCCTGACAATCCAGGGGATTCGGTTTGACACGAACCATCCCCCTGAACGAGAAAACAGTTTCTAAAAGGACAAAATGCATTGCCTTTTTATTTCAGGTGTGAGATGACTCAGCAGTGCAGGTGTCTGGTTTTTCCACACTGGCTAACAAATACAAAGAGAAGAAAAAGAAAAAAAGGTGGTGGCAATGCAGTTGTGGGGTGATCAGAGCCGAGTCCCTGCTGCCCTGCTGTTTCCTCTTTCTCCCCGCTTAGTCATAGACCAGAAAACGTTATTTTTGCAGGAGGACTGTGAGAGTTGTCTGGTTTGGGACATCCCTGCCCCGGGATGGGGGTCTGTGCTGGGGAAGCAATTCCCCATCCAGCTCCGAGGCACGGGCTGGAGCGATGTCTGGAGCGAGCGCTGGCTGAGAGTTTATAGGAGATGATTTCAACTATTATTATAACTATCCTGTATCGCATTGCCTAATAAAGACATCAATTTAAACCCCTTACAAGTGGCAATTACCTAATAAAATGCAGTAAGGTTCTTCCAACTTGGCAGTAAAATTAGCGTTACCGGGTTTTTAATTAATAGCCCAAGCCTGAATGGCTCTTGCATGTCCTACACGAGAGGAAGGGCTGCATGATTGTGCATGCAGATGGGACAAGATGAGGAAAAAGAAGCCCATTAGCCCCGAAAGGTCTCCGTGCTTTGGAGACAGATGGGTGCTGGAGGTGTCGAGCAGCGGAGGGGACGTGTGGGGTCCAGTTGTGGTACTGGAGCGAGCAATGGGGCTGCTGGGGGTCACTTGCTCCTGATGCTCCGAGCAGCAACACCATGAGCATCACAGCTGCACGAGAAATCCACCTGAAAGCCCAAAAGCTCCTTGAAACTCACCCAGCGGCTCAGGGCTCTTGGCAAAACCCCTGTTGGAAGAGCCGCAGGGTTTTGCCATCACCCCTTCTGCCCCCAAAGGCTGCTGATGTGCTTTTGCAGCTGTTTCCCCCGCGCAGGCGGGATGCCAGCAGGGTCCCTTCCCCGCTGAAGCAGAGCTCTGTCCCCGGGGAGCCGGCGGAGCTCTCCCTCACCGTTCCGGCAGCGCGCACAGACAATATTTGATCCGGCGTAAAAACGGGCTGCTACAAAGTCAACCTGTCAAAAACCGCTGAACAAATCTGAAATGGCAGGGTGACTTTATACCTCGCCGGCGCTCTGTATCGTGTAACCGCAGGATTTTTGATGCGGTACAAGAAGCCCTAGAGCTAGGCTGACTTGTGCTGTCAAACCCTGTCCTTTTTCCTAGCTCCCCATCCCTTTTATTTTTTTTTTTCTTTGCAAATTGGGAGCTCGTGGCTAGCTGGCAAGCTGCCTGGGGGAAGTAAATGGCAGGGGACCCGGTGCTGATGGAGGGAAGGACCCCCAGAGCATTGCTCGCGAGGGTGACTCCGTCAGATGGAGAAATCGTGATGCTCTGGCAAAATTGCTTTCCTGGGAGGGGTGGGGAAAGGGAGCACAATCTGCCTGCAAATGTGCGTGTTGGAGAAAGAAGAATCAAAGTGCTGCGTTTAGCAAAGCCAATTTCTCTGCGGATGGGGAGGCGGTGGGGCGAGAGAAGAGGTGGTTCAGATTGGCGCTGCCCGGGCTAATTGTATTGACAAAATAATGAAAGTATTTGTATGCGCTTGTTCTGCTTGTATATAAACTAGAAAATAGAAATTCACAGCATTTTGTTTAGTTTGTGGGTTGGTTTTTTTCTTTTTTTTTTTATTTTTTATTGCTGTTATCAGTCAATTTGGAGCTGGGAAATTATGGGAATCCAGTGTGCTGGTGGAGCCTTCATCCCCTGCTGTACTCCTCTCCTCGCTGCCCAGGGACAAGCAGGGGGGCAGAGGGATGAGGTTTGGTCCTGGCTGTGCCTTTGCTTTTTTTTTTTTTTTTGTTGGTAAATCTGCTCCTTTTGCCCATTTCCAGTGCAGTGTGGGAATCCCTTCCCTTCAGCTTNCCTGGCTGTGCCCTTGCTTTTTTTTTTGGTTGGTAAATCTGCTCCTTTCGCCCATTTCCAGTGCAGCGTGGGAATCCCTTCCCTTCAGCTTCCCCTGTTCGATGGGATTCTTTTGTGTGAGTGTGATGATGGAGAATGCAAAGAATAACTGCGTAAGGTGCTGCAGATCCCAGACCTGGGAGCAAGCTGCCCAATGTTCAGGCAGTTTGGAGCCAGGGACACATCCTGCATCTATCTGTGGTCAGTTTGGGGCTGTGCCGTGTGTTACGGAGCTGCAGGTGTAGCTCTGTGGGGCAGATCCCAGCATTTTCTGCTTGTTCAAGGTTGTGGATCCCAGATATGAGACTTGTGGGTGTGGGATAGATGAGAGCCCTGACCAAGGATAGAGGGATGGAGAAAAGGAGCTGAATGAGCTGTGCTGCCTCTTTCCGGGCTGTTTGTACTGGTGCTCAGCTCCCTCGCCTTGCTAACTTTGGAGACAGTAAAGAGAAGCCAGGAGCCCCTTCATAAAGTGTCACTGATGTGGAAATACAGGATCAAATGAGTAGCAATTCGTGTGTCACCGCATGACAGAACAAAACCCTCTACCGAGGAATTAAAGCCATAAATATCCTACAGGGCCCCTTCGTGCTAACGTGTTCCTGACATCTGGAGTGGCAGCCCACTGGAACCTCGCTGCTGTCAAAGAGCTGCTGCAATTAAGTCATGAATGCAGAGGGGAGAAAGGGGGAAAAACAATTTTTTTTTTTTTTTGAAATTACTTGGCAGGTGATGGAAAACCAAAATACCCTTTTCCATTAACGTGAGCAAATTTACCTTAAAAGGAGCTGGGTTAGAGACTCAGGCAGTTAATTGCCGGAGTCATTCCATCAGTTTTTGGACTCCTCGGGGCTGGCGCGGGAGCGATGGAGGGTCTACGGTTGGGTTCCCACCTCGGTCTGTGCTGCTGCAATATTTAACGCTTTCTTGGGCTTCTGTGCTCCGCCATGGCTTGACAGGCAGGCGATGGCGTGGAAATGTGGCCGTGGCTGGTGATGGGGAGACAGGCGAGGGTTTCAGCCGGGCAGGGCTGGGGTTTGCTGGGCCAGGCAGGAGCTCTGGGGGGGGTTTACTGCATGGGGGGCACTGGCTGGTGTCCCCATCGCATGGCAAAGGGTGGGGGGATGAAGGAGATGTGCTGGGTCTGGATGATGTGTGCTGGGAAAGGCTCTCAGGGTGGTGGTGTAATCAGCTCGAGTCGTGCCCTTTGGAAGGTAGAGGAGAACGTCCCTGCATCTTGGGCTCTCCAGGAGCCTGGTGGGTGCTAAGATCAGTGATGCTCTGGGTGAGCATCACCTTGGTCCTCACTCCAGGGGAGAGCTGGGAAGGAGCACATGGGGGTCACAGTGTTGTAGTACCTGTCCCTGAATTGCTCTGCTCAAAATCAGTCGGGTTTTGGGGTTTTTTTTTTTTCCTCTGCCAGCCCAAGGAGGTGCTGTGCAGCCCCTTGCAGATGGTCCCCACCCCCCTGTCCCTCCTGCACTGCAGGGTTTCATTTGCTCAACCAGGCATCGGCTGCAGCATCCGTGCAAACCTTTCCCACCCTGCCGAGCCTCCAAACGCGGTCCTGTGCCAACGGGGCGTGCGAGGCTGTCTGTCCGTCCCGTCCATGGGCAGACACTGCAGCCACAGTGGCTGCAAAGCCTCATTGGGATTCTGCACGGCTGCTCGGTGCCATCCTGCGCGCTCGCCTTGCGGTCGCTCTTCACGGAGCGCTCGATGGCGATTTGCATTTCTAGAGTTTGCAGGAGGTGTCACGAAGCAGGATATACCGGCAAGCTGTGTCTCGCAGAGAATTTATTTTCTCAGGGTTTTTTCACTCCCTCCTTTCCAATCTGGCCGGCCTGATTTCCATTACAGCATCGAGCTGCTCCATTAGATTATAAGGCACCAAACCCAATAGCAGGCTTTGTGTTAGGCTTGGCTTTATTCCTCCTTCTCCTCACCCCACCGTTTGGCTCATCTCCAAAGGGCCAGCCGTTGTGAGACCGCCGCGTACACGTCTTCCCTGGAAATTTTTCTCACCGGCCATCTAAAAAAAAAAAAATCAGGCAGCAGAATTGATCCCATATGCCTCGGATGACCAGGCTGAGCTCGGAAATAATGAATCGCAGTTAATCAGAGGCTGAGAAGTTCAAAAGTGCTTCAGTGACTTTTTCTTTTCATTTTATTTAAGGTACTTACAAAGCAGAGCCAGGTTTCAGGGGTGAAGTGCCCAGCCCTGGCTGGAGGTTGCTCCTTTTCTGATACCAAAGAGCTTGTTTGAAAATTGCCAATCACGTTGGGCTGCAGTTTGCTAAACAGAAAACTATTCCACTGTCAGCTTGGTCTCAATCGAAGTGTTGTCTGTAAATTTTTTCCCCCCGATAATTTGCACGAATGGGGGGAAGAAAGACCAAAGCTGGATAAGCTGTTGCAGGTGGATAGAGATGCTCTGGTGTGCTCCCTTCTGCTCTAGCAGTGGTGATATTTTCCAATATCTGATTCAGCACAGGCTCCCAAGGGCTGTTAGGAAGGGTTGGGGTTTCTTCCATCCAAAATAGAGGCTGTGGCATGGCCTGGGGAGGAGAAGGGTGGTTTTGCTGCCTTCCTGGGGCTGGGACCAGCTCCCAAAGGCAGGGAGAAGCCCATCCCTTCTCCTCTGTGGAGCCCTTCAGGTTCCTTCCTTCTCCTTCCCTGCTGCCCTGGGATGGGAAAAATTTCATCATGGGCAAATTGTGGCCTCAAAGGAGTTTCTGGGTGGTTTTACAGGAGGGCAGGGGCTGGAGCAGCTCCGATGAGTCCTGCCGTGCGTGCCCGAGGAGGGATGGAGGGAGAAGCAGCAAGGAGCAGGAATGGGGACAACTGGTGTGTATTCCTGCCAGCTCTAACGAGCCTGGTGATTGCAGGCTCACCGACACGCTTTCAAGGGTAATGCTGCCATCACACACCGTCCAAGCTGTTCCTCGCCGACACACCTGACCGCAGTGCCCCAAGCACCCCATCCTCTGCTCACCTCACAGAGCATCAGCCAGGTTGTCCCGGCTGCCCGGCCAGCCCCTTGTGTTATTCCGGGTAAATAATGTTGAGTTTCTCACTCAGAGTAAGTGTCCCCAGAGTCCGTGCGGTGATTTGGAGCCAGGTTGCAGTGTCTGGGTGCTGAACTCTCCAATCTGGCCCGCAGCAGCAGCGCTGGGCAAATTGCTCACAGCAACTGGTTTCCTCACCCCCAAACGGGGTTTTGTGCTGACCCAAGCGATCTGCTGGGCACGTGTGTTTTCAGCCAGGAAAAAAGAAATTTGAAAAAAAAAGGCAAATTGTTTCCAAATGGTACATGTTTTCTATAAAGCCAGCTGTACAGAATTTTTTTAAAGGGATGGTGAAAGAAGAAAAGCCATCTGAAAGTGTATTTGAGCTGGTTCAACCCTTCTGGTCGTGTTTTCAGCCCTAGAAATACACGTGTGTGTTTTTAATTGACCTGCTATGTTGGTGGCTTGTTCTTTTGGGTTTTACCAGGAGGCCAAACATTGTGCACGTCTGCTCTGGGTGGG
>VZTO01001574.1:42432-73597 GCA_013400615.1 Syrrhaptes paradoxus
TTCATTTTATTTAAGGTACTTACAAAGCAGAGCCAGGTTTCAGGGGTGAAGTGCCCAGCCCTGGCTGGAGGTTGCTCCTTTTCTGATACCAAAGAGCTTGTTTGAAAATTGCCAATCACTTTGGGCTGCAGTTTGCTAAACAGAAAACTATTCCACTGTCAGTTTGGTCTCAATCGAACCGTTTTCTGTAAATTTTTCCCCCCTGATAATTTGCACGAATGGGGGGAAGAAAGACTAAAGCTGGATAAGCTGCTGCAAGCGGATAGAGATGCTCTGGTGTGCTCCCTTCTGCTCTAGAAATGATGATATTTTCTGATATCTGATTCAGCACAGGCTCCTGAGGGCTGTTAGGAAGGATTGGGGTTTCTTCCATCCAAAACAGAGGCTGTGGCATGGCCTGGGGAGGAGAAGGGTGGTTTTGCTGCCCTCCTGGGGCTGGGACCAGCTCCCAAAGGCAGGGAGAAGCCCATCCCTTCTCCTCTGTGGAGCCCTTCAGGTTCCTTCCTTCTCCTTCCCTGCTGCCCTGGGATGGGAAAAACTTCATTATGGGCAAATTGTGGCCTCAAAGGAGTTTCTGGGTGGTTTTACAGGAGGGCAGGGGCTGGAGCAGCTCCGATGAGTCCTGCNATGGCCTCGGAGTCCGTGCGGTGATTTGGAGCCAGGTTGCAGTGTCTGGGCGCTGAACTCTCCAATCTGGCCCGCAGCAGCAGCGCTGGGCAAATTGCTCACAGCAACTGGTTTCCTCACCCCCGAACGGGGTTTTGTGCTGACCCAAGCGATCTGCTGGGCACGTGTGTTTTCAGCCAGGAAAAAAGAAATTTGAAAAAAAAAGGCAAATTGTTTCCAAATGGTACATGTTTTCTATAAAGCCAGCTGTACAGAATTTTTTTAAAGGGATGGTGAAAGAAGAAAACCCATCTGAAAGTGTATTTGAGCTGGTTCAACCCTTCTGGTCGTGTTTTCAGCCCTAGAAATACACGTGTGTGTTTTTAATTGACCTGCTATGTTGGTGGCTTGTTCTTTTGGGTTTTACCAGGAGGCCAAACATTGTGCACGTCTGCCCTGGGTGGGAAAATTGAGGGGAAAGTGCTAAAAGAGGAACTATGGTATTACATGCTATCGGAGAACCCTTTCGGCACAATTTAGATTTAGACCAGGATGGTGCAGGGTTCCTTGGCATCATCTTTATGCTTTCTTCCAATGTGAAGAACCCCTGGCTTACAAGGAATGGGTTAACCCTTTCTTTCAGCCCTAGAGATTGAGGTCCATCCCTGCTCCAGCTGTTTTCCAGCTGTTTTCAGGACAAGAACCTGCCTTGACTCTCTCATGGTCACAGCAGCGATGGTATCGGATGTTGTGCTTCTCCAGGAGCCAGCTTGGGATGGCTGTTGGACCAGATAAAGCTGAAGGGCATCTCCATTCCCCCCCCCAACCCCTCCTGGCACGTATCACACCCCCGTTAGGCTGCTCGGGAGACTGGGAACTGGCAGCTCCCTAACAAGAAAGGACCTGGAAACGCGGAGCGTGGGGACTGCGCCGTCTTGGCAGAGCTGTCTGGGCACGTTTATTGCACAGAGCCTCATTATTTATAGACAGCTCTGGAAGCCTTGCGCTGTGTCTCACTAAGCAGACCTGATGTTTCCTCCGAGACGGGCTGCTCAGACGTGTGCCGGAGCCGGCCACGCGCCGCTGCCCTGGGCACCTGCCTGCAGAACCCCACTGTGCCCATCCCCTCGGTGCTGGGGTGCCACCTGAAAATATCTGGTCACCCCCTAAAACACCTGGTGGCCACCCCAGCTGCAGCTGTGGCCCTTGCTGTGCCAAAGCATCCAAAATGTGTGCCCAAGGCAGCCCCTAGGCATCGTGCTCCATCCTGGGACCACGTTTTGCCTTCAAACACCGAATTATTATGAATTATGAGTTGATTTATGGGAGTGTGAGCTGCCTGAGCAGCGTTTACACCTGCTCCCCAAAGTTTATGGGTGTCCTACAGTGACGGGGCTGCGGAGGTGAGGAGCTTTGTTTGGAACGGGTGCAACGCTGCAACCACTGTTCTGATTAAAAAAAGGAGAGCATCACCCAGGGTTTTGACTTACCTGATGCTGACATCCTGAGGGCAAAGAGTTCCTCCCCGAGGAAAGCATGGCAACATTAGTCAAGCATGGAAATCTCTGGCTTTGTAGTTTTGCTGCATGATTTATAAGCCACAGGGGTAAAAGGAATTATTTTTTTTTCTCTAAAAATACTAGGGAATATTTCAATCCTTTAGGTTCCTTTTTGCGTTCCCGTTCTCATTTTAACTTCACTTTTATGACATCAAAGCTGGGGTTCAGCCCTCCTGGTACCTGTTTGCAGGATCCAGTACCTTAATGCCTGGCTGCCAGCTCTTGCCATCGTACAGCAGTGATCCATCACACAGCACCATCCATCCCACCTCCCTCTGGGCTCCTCTCAATGGGCACCTCCTGTTCCAAATAGATGGGAAAGGGCTAGAGACATATATAACGTGTTGCACCCTCTGGCACGGGAGCAAGATACCCACCTTCGAGGCTCTTGGCAATGAGTGGGATGAGTTTTGTTGGTGCTCAGAGCATGGGGCAGCTGAAATCCAGGTCTCTGCCACCGCGTGAACTGCCAATCAGGTCAAAAAGTAAAACTCTCTTTTAGTAAAGATTTTAGAATGATGGAGGGCTTTGTTTCATTCTGCATTTGCAACTCTAATGTATTCTCCCCCTGCGCTCCCACCCACTCCTCGCACTCAGCCCCAGACTCTACTCACATGGCTATCAGTGTCACTTCTGAAACATGTCTTTCCTTGAAAAATCCAGCTTTTCATCAATTAAACATTTTGTGACAGCTTTTCTGAAACAAATCTTTCTTTAAAAAAAAAAAAAGAAAAAATACTTAAATACTTTTTGCTTTCCTGCAAAGTTTTGGTGGTTTTACCTTACAAGACTCCAGCGTGGGGGGCTGGGTGGTCCCAGCTTGGATGGCAGGATTTTGGGGTGTGCACCCTTGTGTCGGGCTGCTCCCCTGGGTGCTGTGGGGCACAGCCCCACGCCTGGGGCTCGTCACTGTTGCTGTTAATCGAATGCTGTTGCAGGAGGGATTGGAGAGAGGGGTAGAGGTGCATGGGATGGGTGTTTGGTGCGTTGCTGACGTGTCTCGGGTCACCAGCGGGCTCTTCTGCAGGATGTTTTATTTCTCCCCCTCTCCCAGCCCCTAAAATCCCCCCCTGGTACCAACCCACCCATCCTTCCCACGTAGCCAAAGCCATCACTGGTCTGGCTGGTTGGGGTCTGGCTCCCTCCCAGTCCAGCCCAGCCTGCTGCTGGCAACTTTTTGCAGAAAATTCCAAGCACAGGCAGATAAAACGTGACCACGTTGTTTATATCAAGGGCCACATTGCTGGACCCGTGCTCCCGAGGCACGAACCTCGTGCAGCGTGGGCTACAGGCATCAGCCTTGCGCAAGGTGTCCCTGCCTGGCTCTCATCAGCTCGTGAGCTGGTTTTTCTCAGAGGAGGAGGTAAATCCTTGGCTTAATCACCTTTATCCTCTTCTGCTGCCTGACTCGAGTCCTCTGGTGTGACAAAAGAGTTGATGATCTGAAATCAGTCCCTCCCTAGAGGACATTCCCTCCGGTGCTTCCTCCTCTTGTATTTGCAGCATCCTGTGTTTAGGGAGCAGGGGCTGAGCACCACAGCCCAAGCACGCCAACCACCTTATAAACCATAAATAAAACAACCGTGTCCTTTTGCTAAACAGCAGAAAAACTAGCAAGAGATTTGCAAACCTAACCTCTGCGGCCACCTTTACCCAGATCTTGCCCTTTTGGCTCCAAAAAGGTCCCGTTATCTTCTCTAAATGCAGTTGAAGACAGTCCACTCTCTTTATCTTTGCTGAGAATACTTGTCTCTTTCCTCCATCCTTTTCCTCCCATCCGAATTAGATTTAATTTTCTTGTCTAGTGACACTTGGAAGCCCCTAATGAGCAGAAGGTCCCATCCCGTAGTGCCAGTCATACGAAATGGGTTTCGTGGGCATACAAATGCTGAAATGATGAGATGGAAGTGGCAGGACATGATGGCTTTGCAGTGACTTGCAGACTCCTTTAATTAAGGTGAACATGTTTAGCTGGAAAAAAAGCACAGTCCATGAAAGTATGCTAAGCATGTTGATTTAATTGGCAATTACTGAATTTAAAGTAAGCACTCAAGTGTAGCCAAACCCCTTGTAAAACACAGTCTTAGCCCAAACTCCTCCGAGGCAAGCACCAAGAAAATGAGGCAGAGAAAGATCCAATCCCTTGGCCAAGGTTGTGTGGAAGATGGGACGGGGCTGGGAACTGAGCTGGTTTTTGCTGGACCAAGCAGTCCTGTGGCTGTCGGTCCTCTGCAGCATCACTCGCATCCGGGGAGGTTTCTCCTCTCCCCCCATCGAACCATGCCGCTCTGGCAGCATCGTAGAGCTCATGGAGGCTTGTTTAACACAATATTTTATTGTGAATCCGCGTTACTGCCTCTGTGGTGTTCCCTTCCCCCTTCCCAGGGGCACTGGGGACGTCATGGAGCAGCTGGCGTGAGGCTGAATCTGTCTTTTGTGCTCCCAGCCCAAAACGGTCCCCTGCCATCGTTCCCCTCCGAACACATCGGTGTTTCAGGTCTGCAACAGCCTCAGACCACCCCACCAAATCCTGGCCCCCTTCACCTTGGAGAAGCTTCATTTTTTTTCATTAGCAGCAGGTGCAGAATTGTAATTAAGCTCATTAGGGGTGTTTGTGCTCCCCTCTCTTTTCCAGCATCCTCCTGCATTGTGTCCCTTCCGAGGCGGGTGGGGAGGGCTGACAGCCGCTTGCCTTCGCTCCAACGCAACCATCCTCCTCCTCCCGCAGCGCTGGCAGCCCGGGAGCAGATGCGATGCTGTGGCACCGCGCGCGTTTGGAGGGACAACGTGTACGGAGAGAGGCTGGGCTGAGCCAAGCTGGGCCAGTAAGCACCAGCCAAGGACTGGGAGAGCTCAGCAGTGCTGGCCAGAAAGCGGCATTTGTGCTTTTTGTACGAATACGGATGGGTTTGGCTATAAAAAGGACTGATTTGTGAGTTTTCCTGAGGTTTTCCCCCAAGCTCCCAATGGGGAGGAAACATTTCAGTAGGAAGTTTTTGGGGAACTCCCCAAGCTGTTATGCTGAACCCTTTTATTTGCTGCAAAGGATTATTTAAATTCTGCCTTTCCAGCAGGAAAACGTGCACCTTGCAGCCAAGCATCCCAAAGAGCCGGTGCCTCCCTGAGCTTTGCAAAGGAGGGAAGCTCCCCCTTGCAACGGGTTCTCTTTATTTCAAACCACAGCGATGGTTTCTAGGACGGCCTTACTGCTCACTAAAATTAAATGTAAAGTCTTGTCAACGTGCCAAGGCACCGGGCAGCCCTGCACGGCCGCACCCCTTGTGCTTCTGACCTTCCCTGCTCGGCTTCCATCGAGGAAACGCAGAAAAAGCAATTAAAATCTAGCAGCGTTTGAATTTGTTTTGTTGCACCTCCAAACAGCAATAAGTGGTGGCGCAGCTGGGGAAAGCTTTTTGCATTTTTGGAGCTTTGCGTTTTGAAATTTTGCATTTTGGAAGCTTTGCGTGCTGTATCGGGACAGAGCTGCGGAGAGGAGCAAGCGGCGAATACAGATGGGTGTGCAGGGGTGGAGCGGAGTTGGGCAGGGATGCTGAAAAGGCTTCTGCAACTCTGCTTTCTGGGCAGAGAAGAGGCATTGCCAGCGTGACGAGGAGGCGTGCTGGGGAAAGGGCCAGCAATCCAGGGAGCGGGGCCAGGGCAGGGCTCTTACAGCTCCTTGGAGGATGGTTTGCCAGCTACTCGAGCGAAAGCAGGCAGCACCCTGAAATGGAGAGCAGCTATTTTGCAGCAATTAGCTGCTGCTGGCTGCTGCTTTTGGAGGGGAGCTGAGGCCAAGCCAAGGGTAGTGGAGGTGGGTACCCACACTGGTTTGGGGTGGGCGGCTTGCACCCCTCGCTGACCCACTGGAGATGTCTATCGGACCCTCGTGTCGTGAGGCTCATTCTTTGGAGAGAAGGGGGTCCTTGCTGTCCTCCAAAGCATCTCGCAGCCAGGAGCTGCTGTAGGATGCTGGATGATGTGATTTTAGGTCCCAGGGGTTCTCAAATGACTCAGATCCTGTTGGGCAAGGTGGGAAGGGATGCTGCACCCTGCCAGCCTGGAAAGCTGCTTGCAGGGGTTCAGCCCTCTCTGACCCCCAAAAATGGACACAGGTATTGCTCTGAGTGCCTGTACNCAACCCCCAAAAATGGGGGGCGAGGAGTTAAATGGATGGAGGTATTGCTCTGAGTGCCTGTACCAACTGCATGGTGCATGTGCCACTTATTTTTTTGGTGTGACAGCTGTGCCTATAGCCCATGCAGGGGGTAGGACACACTTTGCAAAGCCCTGCTGGGATGCCAGCGCTGGGCTGTGGGACAGGGAAGCGTGGGGCGAGGGAGCTGATGGGGGCAGGAGGATGATGGCAAGAGTCTCTTCTTTTTACAGAAAGTGAAAAATCAATCCTTGACCTTTAAAGGAGTTTATGAATTCCTGGCTTAGGGATCGATGCGCATTGATTTTTGTCTGTCTGCGTGGGCTCGCCACGTACGCTATCAGGTGATGAAAGCTGAGTTTTGCTGAGTCTGGAGCGGGCAGAAGCAGGTGCTGTCTCCGCTGAGCTGCCAGGAGTGAAAACATTATTTTCTTTCTTTCCTCCTTGCCTTTTTCTATGTGGCACCTATGAGTCCAGGGGTCGAGGTCACTTGGAGATACTACACTTGGTATTTCGGTGACATAGCGTCTCCCTGCCTCCTGCCCCGCTGTGCGGATGCTCTCAATCACCCTGCAGAGCATCCGAGAAAATGCTCCTGCCACCTCCTGTGCCCCATGGGATGTCACAAGCTGTCTTGCCTCATTCTTTTAAGGTTTTGTAAGACAGGGGAGCTCGCTGGCTTGTCCTGGGGGGCAGCACCACTGTCCACCCCCCTGGGTTGTTCAGCATGGGGCTATGCCTGCTTGCTTGGGGGGTNCTGCAAGACAGGGGAGATGGCTTGTCCTGGGGGGTAGCAACACTGTCCACCCCCCTAGATCGTTCAGCATGGGGCTATGCCTGCTTGCTTGGGGGTGATTTTTGGCAGCGTGCAGGAATGGCTGTGTTGGGGTGGTGGAGGAGAGGAGAGAAAACTGCATTCACATTGCAGACTTAGTGACAGGGTTGTCCCTCTTGCAAAGTGCCCAAGCCCAGGCTAGCAGAGGAGGAGCTGGTGGGAACCTGATTTCTGGGTAGCAGTGAGCCAAGCTTTCCCATTTCTGCTCCAATAAAACAGCAGCTTTCCTCCAAGACTGCAGATTCAGCCAGCCCTGAAGTTGGCTTAATGAATTAAAACTCTGTGCATCTTGACCTGGGAGGTGTGACGTTCCTCCTTGTGAATGAGGATTTAAGGGAGGAGATGCGCCGGCAACCCGTTTCCCGACCTGCTCCCCCGAGACGTGTGTGAGCAGGAGCAGAGCCCTCCTGTGCACCGTTCTGGGGATATTTGGGGGAGATTCACGGCCGCCCACTGATCTCCCGAGCTGACAGCTGCAGAGGTGCTGGGGGTGGGATGGGAACAGACGGCTCTGACGGCTGCTAGGGGCTGGGAGAGGAGCAAGGAGACAGCAAGGTGACGTGTCTGAGCTCACAAATATCAAAGGAGGGATGACACGAGGTAGCGGAGCCCAACAGCGCAGGGCTGAGTGGGGTCTGTGGCACAGCATAAGGATAATCGCTGCTTTCTGTTGTTCCAGAAGCACCAGAGGATGTTTGAAGGGACTGCAGAGGGGTTTGGCAGAGGTGGGTTTGAGCTGTTTCTCTATCCCATTAAACGAGAGAAAATAAGGTGATGAGGCTTGCTCTAGTGATGGGGAAACTGAGGCACAGAGAGACGAGTAACCCAGGGAGGCTGCAGCAGAGCCAGGAAGCCCATCCAGGCCATCTCAAGGGATGGATCCCTCATTTTTCAGAAGATCCGTCTTTTCCCTTTTGCGTTATCTCCCTCAGGGTATTGTAAAAATCTTTGATCTGCAGTGAAATTGAGCAGGAAGTATACTGGCTGTGTGACATCCACCTGTATTAATTGCTAGCATAGCAGGGTGCCAGAAATGTCCCGAAATGTGCGGTGTTGCTTGGTTTTAGCCATCTATGATATCTATGGGGGATCCAGAGTGGAATTCAGAGGCTCCCCAGCCTTGTCTCCCATCATTTTCCTCTACTGAGGCATGCAAGGCAAGAGGAAGATGCTTTCCTCTCTGCTCACTGCATCCCCAGATCCTGGCTAACGCCAGCTCCAGGACTTGCTGTCGGCAGTCTTGTGCCAGATTTTCTTCTGCAAACCCCCCGAGTCCTGGAGCTGCTGGACCAGGTGTGCTGGGGAAGGGCTGGAAGGAGCAAGTGGCTCAGGAGATGGGAGAGGGGGGTCCTACTGATGCCAGGGGCTTTATTCCCCACCCCGGGACCCTGCTGGTCCCTGCCTGGCGGGTGTTGCCTGGGTGAGGTTTGGGGGGGTCCACAGGGTTGGGAGCTGTGAGGGAAAACAACCCGCGGGGTCAGCAAGGATTCTGACGCTGCTTTATTTAATCCGACAATTTCTCCAGCCTCTCCTACTGTCTCTTCTAATGTATTCCTATTTGTTTGATCTCCTACAAACTTCCCCTCTCTGATCTTCTGATGAAATAATAAATCTGGGGCCCTTGAAGACACCTCGCGGCAGGAGAGTCTAAACGAAAACCCTTTTAAGCATTTAAAGGTTTTTTTTTTTTTTAATGTGACAATCCCCTCCTGCAAGGGTACCGTATATACTGGAGTGCTCGTGGCAGCTCCCTGTGAAATATAGGGGCCAGAAAAACTTATTATTTCCAAAGCTGGATCAGGTTCCCTGCTGGGGAAACACAAGGATGCGGAATATCCTCCTGCCGCACGGCTTTGCAGCTGCTGGGCAGACGCAGAGGATGCTTGTACTTGGGTTGGGAAAGGTGCGCATCCGTATCCTGGGTGTGATGCAAAACCTGTGATGGGGATGGGTTGGAAAGAGGAGTCCAAGGGAAGGTCTTGCTTGTTTTCACTCCTTCAACTGCTTTAAAAGAGAAACCCAACAAAATGGGTAGGAATTGTTTTATATGATACCTGGCTGGTGGATGAAAGGAATAAGGGTAATTATGGGCAACTCATTATAAATAGCGATAACAACCTTTGTATGAGCTGTGGTCTCATCTGTTCACAATCCTTGCCACTCTAGCAAGGCAGCAATTAATTAAAACCAACAGCCCGGGTTCAGTGTTCATGTTTTGGGAGTGTCGTGCTGTGCTGTCCTTGCACCTCTCTCTCTGTACCAACCCTGAGAAGCAGAGCAGCCGTCCCCCTTGCTATGGCAAAGGTAAATGCTGCGTCGTGTCTTGCACGGCCAGGCACCGCTGCTGAAGTCGCAGGGCTCTGGAAAACGCAGTGCCATCGTGTGGCTTTGCTTGCAAGGCAGGGACAGAGGTTTGCTGTCCCCATGCAGCTCTGCAGAGCCAACACCGGGATGCATTCCCCGTCTCTTATTTCTTTGTAGCGTGTAATGATATTTTGCCCATTTAGTGGTTTCAGCTCCTGCTGATCTTCATTGCATTGGGTCCCTCTGTGCAGTGTCTGATTGCATCAGTGTCCTGAGCCCCCTAATCGTGTTTGCTGGTGGTTAGGTTTTGCAGAGAAAGAGGAGGACAGGTTTGGGGAAGCCGGCAGCAAAAAGAGCATTTAGTGCTGGGAACTGAAGCGGCTGTGATGCAAATTGTGCATTTTTGCAGGGCAGAGCCACGCTTGGGGAGTCTCTGGAGTCGGAAGCTGCGTGCGATGGCAGCCAGCGGGAGGTCCTGGCTGTGCGATGCTCCAGCACTGCGGGGTTTTGACCTGCTGATAGACTTGCAGAGCTCATTGCAGCTCTGAAATAACAGTTCTGCTGTGCACAGAGCTAGTGCTGTTGGGTAGCTGACCCCCTGGGAAGCCGTACCCCAAAATGTCTGCAATGAAATTAAAATGCTGCGGTGCCCTGTGGAATTATAACGTACTGCCAAGGCATCCGCAAAGCCCCCCTGAGCTGTAGGGAGATGTCCTGCTGTTCTCTCTGCTGGAAAGGGGGAGGATTAGCTCCATCGGTCCCGATGACATGGTCATAGAGGTAGAAATGCCACCAAATGACTTTGGGAAATCTGTCACGTTCCAGATCTAGACCCTTACCCACGCAGGGCTCATGCTGACCTCTGTGAGCCCCTGCAAGGGGCTGTTTTCTTGCTGGAGGGTGGCAAAGCCCAAAAGTGCATTGAAATTGCCTTTCTAGCTCTCTTGCTCCCTCCTCCTGCTTTGGGATGGAGATGATTCCCTTTCTCATGTGCTGATGGATGTCACCAAGTGCTCTGCAGAAGCACACAGCTCTGTTGTTTGCATCCCAGAGGCGTTGTGATGCTTTGGCCAAGAGGACTTTGTGCTGGGTTTTGCCTGCGGGCTGGCTGCAGCTCTGCATAGAGAAACATGGGGAGGCAACAGAAGTGGAGAAAACGCCTTACCCAAGGTCACTGAAGGAGAACAGTCCAGGTAGTTTATTTCCAGGACCAATAGATTTTCCTTGTACATCTTTCTATCATCGCCAGTCTTCTTTTTCCCCCTTTTCCAATGTTGGCATCTGCTGTTTCGATCCCATCCATCGCAAGCGTTCGGGCAGTCAACCCCCCGGATTGGCTAAACATCTTTAAGAGGTTTTCAAACGAGGGGAAAAACACAAGCTAGGAAAGAAAATAATGAAGTTTGTGGCTCTGAATCTTAAGCAGTCGCTCCGGTCGGGGCTGCGCGGTGCACAGGGATGAACTCACCCCTTTGCAGAGCTCACCAGCCAATTGGCGGTTCCCTCCAGCCAAGCTGCTTTATAATTAAGTGATAATTGTTTTTGCTGGGGAGCACACAAGGAAGATAAACAGCTCGAGGAATCAATAAGCATCAAGGTCATAGGCTGAGTTATTTACTGAATCATCTGCAATTTATCTCCCAAGTTTTCCCTACAAAAGAAAACACTGACTATTTCACAGAGGGCTTAGAAGTACCGGGGTGAGCGTCCTTCTTTTCAAAGGAAACAAAACCTCACCAATTTGGTGGTTTTTGTTTGAAAAACCTTCAGAATTAACCAAGGAAGATTTGGAGGCAAACTGCCAAGGTGCGATAGAGTTATTCCTGCACATGCATGCACACATCCACACGTGCACTTGCTCTCTTAGGTCGGTTTAACCAAATCGATGTAAAGCCCTGCCTGGACACTTACTTCTCATTACCTTAAATTTATCCCTAATTGACGCAGACCAAACCGCGGTGAACTTGGTTTAAACTGAGCTGTGAGCAGCCCGTCGCATCCCCGGATTTGAATTGCTTTGAAGCTGAACTCTTGCTCGGCAGAGGCCACTTTGCAGCATCGGGCAGTCGATGAGATCCTGCGGAGATCCTCTGTATGTTCTCCAGTCCCTGAAATAACAGCTGTAGGGTGCTTCCCACTGCAGGACCTCAAATCTCTTTGTTATTCCTATTTTACAAGCCAGGAGAGAGGACCCGCTGGGGGATTTAACTTGTTCAAGGTTATCTACTGAGCCAGGGGCAGAGCAGGGACCCCAGGTCCCAGCCTGGGATGTGGGCAGTGGTGTCCCCTTGCATTGTCACTAAAGGGGTTGTTTCATTTATAAATCCTCAGGTGGAGTGCAGGAAAGGCTTTTCCCTGGGTAGCAACATGCGTTATCTTCGTGAAATCCAAACACCAGTGAGCTGCAGGAGTGATAAATGAATAAATAGCCCAGATACAGGACCCACGCTTCCAGCATCTTGAGTGCTCCGGGTGGGAGAACATCTTTATTTAAGATATTTCCCCTTTGCAGAGGGCTGGGAGGAAGGCGTCGCACGCCGCTTCGCCCACGGCAGCACCACGCTGCCAGCCCCAGAACACATTAATGAGATCAAAATCAACCTGGCAGCTGGCTGGCTGGCGCAGGAGGGCTTTTGCCAGTGCCGTGGCTGCGAGCAGCCTTCCTGCCGCGGTAATCTCGTCGTGCCGGGTCCCACCTCCCTGCACCTGGCTGTATTGATTCAATAATGTCGCTGCTCGGCTGGGTTTAGATAAAGCAGCTTGGCGGATGGCAGAGGGCCGGGTGGATGCAGGCACTGCTGGCTGTCGGCATGGCAAGGTTTTTCGGAGAGCCTGACCTGCTCCCCCCGATTGTTGAGCTCCAGGATGCTGCAGGACCGTGCTCTGCAGCTTCTCCTTTGCACAGGCTCCCTCCAATGCCCCTGGAGACACCTCTGGACCCTCTAAACCCCATGGCATTGAGCATCCCTCATCTCTTGCTGACTTTGCTAGCTCCATCCCCTTCTTCTCTGGAAGAGCATCCCTCCCCTTTTTCACTCTCCTGTTTGGAATACCCTGACGATCTCCATCTCTTTCCTCCTCCCCAGACCTGCAGCATCCGTTAGTCTCCCTTACGTGGCTGCCAAGGCATCCTCCTAGTTCTCTGTCCTGCCAGAGCAGGTACTTAGAGCCATCCCTGCTCCTTTCCCTCTGGCACTGGAGCAGAATTTAAAGGAAGGCTGGAGAGGACCGGCTCAGCAGGCTGCAGGGTCCCCAGTGCTTGCAGATGGCACTGACACATCTGCAGGGATTATACAGCCCGTAACCGTGTCACTACCCACTGCCTGGTCCTCTGCATCCAGCCTGGATGGCAGAGCAGGATTCTGGCATCGGTTTCCTATGTCTGTTTTTACGAGCTGTAGCATTTCAGACAAGGTCTGCGGTCCCCTTGTTCTTGGGGGAATGATAATTTCATTTTTCCCATAGGCTGCCTGCTCGGTGTTTTGAGATGCTTCCCATGCTGTGGAGTTCACGGGTTCGAGTAGCCATCAGAATGATGTTATGTGGCTGTGTCTGATGGTGCTGCAGCTGTACAGGTGGGACAGATGGGAAAACAAATTGTTTTGACCCCGAGGTCCCTTCCAGTCCCCCGTACAACTCTTGAACATAAACCCGCCGAGCCGTGCCACAGCCCCTTCTCCCGCACATCCACGCTTCGTGACACCAGATGCTTTCCAGGTTCAGCGCCTGTTATCTGGGGTTCCTTAGCTAATGAATTTATCATATCGAGGAAGCAATTCACTCACCTCCTTGGCTCTCGGCAAGGGCTGAGGTGCATTACCCGTCATGCTAGCGTCCAAAATTACAACTTGGCATAGATCAATCCCGGCTTTTGCAATCCATTTAAATGGATGTAGCGATCTCCAGCGAGCGGGGCTCGAGAGAAGAGATGCTGTGTTCATCTGTAATGAAACAAGAACCAGCCCTGAAGGGAAAGACAAGCCCGGGTGAATGGGGCTCTTGTTGGAATGAGCATTTCCCGGGATGTTCTCATTCTCTTTCCATTTTTGCTACATACCCTCTATTTTTCTCCATCCTTTCTTTCTCTGTGTTGCCTTTTTCCTGTGGAGATGCTCTATATAATGATCCCGTCACTTGAGTTTTCCCGAGCAGAAACGAGCTCTTTCTTTTCTTTCATTTGCTCACGACCCTAAGAAATTTTAAATGGGGATGGTGTTAGCGAAATACAAGCTGTAAGCGCTGAGATGACAACCTTATATTACGTTCTATAAAGTCTGCCTTTAGATGAGTTTGAATATACTTTCTGTACTTCGGGAAAGAAACTTTTGAAATTACTCTCCCACATTACGATTAAATTAATTTCTTAAAGTTGAAGAGTTGGCAAAGTCAAAAAGTGCTTCCATTTGCTGTATCTCTTTGTCATAAACTTCTCTGCTTTACAACACAAATTAAGTTGTTTTGAAGCTGGAGACTGAAATTTTCAGAAATGCCTAAAGCACTTTGATTAGAGCTGGTTGAAAAAAAATTTTCTAATGAATCGGTTTTCAAAATGAAAATGCAGATTCACCGAAATCAAATCATTTCGTGGGGCCATCACCATTTTTCTCATTTAAAATTTCATCAAAATGTTTTATTTCAATGAAGCCAAATCCCCTTGGTTCAGCCGATCGTTTTGCGTGGGGGCTGTGCTGCAGTTTGTAGTAGGAAAGGGTATTATAAGAAGAAAACAAAGCCTTGGATGAGATTGTTGTGATATTGCTGAGATCAACTTTTTTTTTTTTAATTGTTTTGGGGAGGTGGGAAATTTGCTTTTTCTGGTTAATGAGGAAAAACAACACGGGATGGAATTTCTCAAGGACAAAAATGTGGTGTTTGCTCTAGCTGTGGTCCAGGTGCTGGTTTCAGTTGAGGTTTCTCCTAGCCCTGGCCCCATCCACCCAACACTCTCCCATCTCCCGTGTCCGAGGAGCTCAGCTGCCGCCGCGACTCATAAATCAAAATTTTTGTCTGTAGTGTAGCTGGAACGAGATTGCTTTGAAGATTAATTCCTTTGAAAGCTTAGGGCTGAGGGCGAGAGTAGGACCTTTCTCACCCCTTGAAATGGCAACGGCGATGTGAAATTTCTGGAGGTTTGAAGAAAACGGCAGGGCTGGGGGGTTGCGGACGTGGTTGGGGTTGTGTTTAGGGAGGTCTCGGCTGGTGTGGCCACGCAGCGGGTCTCTGAGCAGAGGCTGTGTTGTGTGGTGGGTCACTGTTAGCTCTGTGTGCATCTCCAGCATCTTGGCCTCCATCTGCTCTTGGGGAGCGTGCTTCCACTGGAAATTAGGGAATTGCATCCTGGAGGCTGGGCTCTCCCAAATCCTGCCCTGTTATTGAATTGTGGGGGCTTGTTCTTCTCAAAGTTGCCGTGTCCGTCCTGACAGTGCTTCTCCAGGTCTCTGTGCTTTGGTTGAAGCCCATAACTGTGTTGCCATTGATTGTGCACCACTCTCTCCGTATGCAATGCCAGTCTTGGATTCTCTTTAAACATGAAATATTACCTTGTGGGGTAGGGTCTGCATGGTGGGACTCCATCTGAGGTCAGACCCTCTTGTGCTAGTGTTGGAAAAATGAAGGAATCATCCAGGTCTTGAGGAGTTTCTTGTCCAGGAGGTGGCCAAAGCATGGAGGGAGGAGTGGAAGGTATTGCAACCCTAAATTGTACAATGCAGAACAGCACTGGGCTGGCTCGGAGAGAAGCCACTGTCCTGATAAAAGACCTCTTAGAGCTCTGTCTTGCTGCCAGGCTCCCACTTTTTGCCCATGCACTGCTGCTTCCTACTTTTTCCCCATTTTTTGCATAATAGATGGGTGGCAGAGTTGGGGTGACGGCCCCATCACAGAGGTCCTTCCAGCCGACCTCGACACCCCTGTGCTGCAAAATCCCCCGAGCGCGCTGGGCTGGTCGGTCAGGCGGCTTTTCAATTTCCCCTTCCTGGCAGGTGCAGCGCCAGGGTTGGGATTTAGGGTTTGGCCCGGCCATTCCTCCTGCCTGCTTGCCAATTAATCCTCTGCCGAGTAAATACATTCCCTCCACTTTATCATCCCGCAAAGACTCTTAAAGACAAACAAAAAAAGCAAGAAGGAAACAAAACAAGCCACCCGCCAATAAATTAAACGCACCGAGGAAAACACAGAAAAGACCAAGCAAACCCCAAGCAGCCCCTTCCTCCGAGTTAATTAATTGGAGCCCTGTTTGAGGACAAGCACCCTCTTAAATCCCCCCTTGCCGAATGCAATTTTCTCGGTACGATCACTCAGTGTCCCTGACGGACAGGAGCCCAATCACTTCTCGACAGAAGGCGGGCGGTGCTGCAGTGCTGGAGTGAAAAGAATAGATTTTTAACTCTACTGCAAGGCTTGTAAATACCCAGCGAGAAACAATTGCACCTCTGCACCCCTCCAAGGGGACCGCCACCAACAGGAGATGCTGCTGGGCTTCAGCTGGTGCTTCCTACAAGAGGTGGTGGTTGACTTCTCCCACCGGTGTTTGCAATGAGTGCAGGAACCTGCAAGCAACTGGGCTGCAGGATGGGGTAGATAATTTTTTTCCTGGAGCTGAAGACCATGCTGTGAGCCCCTGCCCATCCCTGGGGTGGGAGGACAGCATCTTGGGGTGTGCAACCACCGTGCAAAAAGGTTGGGAAGGAGAAATACTGGATGGGAATGGCGTAGGTGCAAGCAAATGGTCCGAGTAGAACTCAGGATGGGTTTTTGCGTCGCTCCAAGCGGCTTTTAGCTGTTAAATTGCCGGCTGCATCCTTGACTATGAACCAGCCCTGAAGATTTTGGTGGCTGCCTGTGCGGGCGTGGGGCACAGAGGTCAGGGCTATGAAAGGCCGGGTTCTCGGGCACGAGGCTAACGACTTAACTATGTTTATAATATCAGCGAGAACCCATGTCAAATCCATTGTCGCATGATGTGACCAAATCCATTACTGCACACATGGAAATCAATTACTGCACATTAGGGAACATTTAACACTTGAGCCTTTTCCGCCGCGTTGTTTGCACGGTGTGGCTGGAGGAATCGTTATCTGCCACTCTGGAAATGGATTTTTCTTTTTTTTTTTTCCTTCTTTTTTTTATCATCTGTAACAAATACACAAAGGTGCGAAGCCAAAAGGGGGGAAGAAGCGGTTGGTTAATGGTGATGGGCTGAAGCAGAGCCCGTGGGGATGGGGTGGTTCATGAGCTGGTGTTATAACGATGGCACTTACCCCAGGTGAGTGGGAGTAAATATTTTTCTCTTTTCTCTCTGATGTTGCTGCCTCAGAGCCACCTTTCCCACGCTGGCTGCAGTCCACATGCTTGTTGGCCCCCACTTCTGCATTTTTTTTATGTTTTCTGTGTATTAAGAAAAAAACCAGACAACCCTGCATGTTTGTGCAGGATCAAGCAAAAAAACAGTGTGTTGGGATGTGTTCTGGTGGCAGTAGGCGAGGGAGAGCCCAGGGGTGGATGATGGGGACAGCCAGGGCTTGTCCCAGTGGTCACGTCGCTGGTGCTTGGGGGGTTTAGCTTCACCCCCTCCTCTAACACACCCTCCTCCCGACGTCTGCAAGGGCTGAGAGTGGATCTGGGGACACAGATGGACAAAAGCCATGTGTGATAGCGGGCAAAGATAACTCTTCTCCTGCAGAACGGGGTTGAACAGAGTTTTTTCCCCGCCCTGGAGCATCCCTTCTCATTTTGGGGGGGCTGATGCACCTCTCCTTTAGCAGCAGTCCTGCACGCCCCTCTCCCAAATATCCAGCCCCACACCCAGGCTTTTCCTTTCTGGACCTGCCCGCGCATCCCACCGTTCCCCGGCACTAATGCGCTCTTAGCAGGTGCTCGCACACGCATGGAGATGAAGGGAATGGATGAAGGTTAATTTTTTTTTTTCGGTCCCTCTCATAATGACTCATCCATAACGATTTCTATTGGTTATATTTCCTTGTGTGACAGAAACAATTTACTGCATTCCTGCAAAGCCTATTTTCTCTGCATGAGCTGCTTGTGTTGGAGGCTTGGGGAAGTAATTTACAGATATTTTGCCTCAAAATAGCTTACAAAGACAAAAGAGTCCTGTTGACACCAAGGTGCGCTCCTTGCGAGCCAGGGAAACGGGATAAAACAGCTTAAAAATAAAAACACGTTATTATAGTCACTCAAAGTCAAATTCTACATCGCACACCGCAGCCAAAAGCTCCGTTTGCCGGTGGGGGCTCGGGGAGGTGTGGGGCTTCTCCGAGGACAGCTTTCCACTGGGGCTGGGATTCTGGGAGGGTCCTTGGTGACATGAATCAGCAGGAGCTTGAGGATGCTCCTTAGGGATCTTGTCCTGGATATTCCTCTAGAGGGGCCGCCAGCCCCCCGCTGCCCTGGGCCGTGTTGCCAGGGTGCTCCCCAGCCTCTGTGGGGTAGGATTGTGCTGTAGCATCCTCGGGGGAGGCAGGGGGTTGTGAAACGATGCGCTTTGGCAGAGCCCAGGTTTTCTGTCTGTGTCGGTGCCCACCAGCCGGGCTGTGCTCGCCGCTCTCTTGCCGCTCCGTGAGCAATAAGCTCCAAGATAATGACTCTTGAAGGTAATTTGCTCAGGCAAATGCTGCTGCTAATGTGCTCGATGCTCTGTGATGGATAACTCGCTTATTTCTTGGGTGTCCACTACTCCAGGACCTGATCCCCCCTCCCTGCTTGTTTCCCAGGAGCTCAGCATCCCGGTGCCTGGCCGGGCAGGGGAATCCCCCGTCACTGATGCTGATGGAAGCAGTGGGGGGGCTTTTCCTGTTCGCTTCTCCACCTCCTTGTGCTCTTGGTCCTGGAATTTGCTTAGCAGGCACAGTGGCAGGAAGGTGAGCATCACCATCCATGAAGGATTTTGCCTTCTCCTGCAGGCACTGATGTAGATAACAACCCCCCGGGCTGGGAGCAAAGGCCACTGTCACTGTCACAGCGGGGCTGGAGGCAGGTCAGTGTGCCAGACACGGGCAATAAATTAGAGAGGGGGAAAGGTTTACTGGGAACTATTAACGGCCTTTTTGCTTTCCCTTATTTCCATGCTCTGTTGTTTTTTGGGGGGAAAAGAAAATGCTGGTTTTGTGACTTAATGCTGGGAAAACCAAACCCACCAGAAATTTCTTAACACATGCTGCTTTAATACCCGATGCTCTTAGGAGAATGGCAAGCTAATTGCAGGTGTCAAGGTCAGGACAAGCACTGGCTGTGCCTGTATGTGATCTGCTGCTCTTCGGCCTCTCCTAGGGGTGCTCCTCGGAGGCAGAAGGACAAAGGGGCTGTGTCAGCAAGGTGGTATCCGTGAGGAGCATCCCGCTGCATCCCGCGGGCTGCCCATAAAACACTGGAGGTGGATGGAAGCCAAACTTTGCCTCTTGCTTGCACCCTGCCATATTTTTTGCATAAAGACTTTGGTGTCATGCTCCAAAAAAAATGGATGAAGGCAAAGGGCAGAGCTGTGATGCTCGAGGGATGTGCTTGTGCAGCCGCTGCTGCGCTCCCAGATCCCCAAGTCAGGGATTTGTGCGTGGTGCTCGCATCCCTCCAGCATCCAAGTGCCCCGTGCTGTCCCCTCACAGGACAGCAGCGCGATGCTGGGGTGTCGGAGGGGGTCAGGGGATGTGGGGGTGGAGAAAGGCAGGCGGTGACGCCGGCAGCAGCAAACACTGGCTCTTTATCCACCTCCCCGCCTGCAAACACAAGCCCCGTTGTTGCAGCGCATCGCCCTCGCAGCAGCGCCCGAGGAGCGGGTTCAAGTGCTGCCGCGGGCTGCGGCCAAAGGCTGCGGCCAACCGAGCCCTCAAGGGGCCCTTTGTGCGGGGAGCGAAGGCAGATGGCTGCGGGTGACCAAAGATGATGTGGCTGCATCACGTCAGTCCCTTTTGCAGCAGGGGGTCTGGGGTGATTCGTTTGCACCCTGTGCGAAAAGATCCGTTTGGTGCTGAACAAAGCCAGGAAGCAGCATCTTCATTCTTCATCTCCCCCCAGCGTCATGTTTCTCCTCCTCTTCCTCGCTTGCCTATAAAGTCTTGTGATAACATCTTAGATTATTTTTTTTTTTAAGACCATCTAGCCGGCATTGATATGAAACTTTGACCAGAAATGTTAGCTGTTGAAAATTCCTTTTTTGAAAATACCAGGCAAGTTCCCTGTTTGCTGAACACATTTGTTGCAGATGTGGTTCAAGCACTTTTTTTTTTTTTTTCTGGGCTCTTTTAAAAAGTTGCACATAAATCCGGAGCATTTCATCTTCCTTAAGCCATCGTGACTCACTGTGAATATTCCGTTCGGTCCTAAATGATGCCAAGCTTGGGCCAAGTATAAACTTCACCTCTAGGCAAGGTTTTGTTCTTATGCTCATTCCCCTGAAGCCTTCAGGGAAGGATTTAAAGGATGTACGCACCTTTTGGGGGGTTTGCATGCAAAAGGCTGAATTTCTCCCCAATTTAGGCAGCTCTGTGTTTGAGGGGCTGCATTTCACCTCTGTTTTTTCCCCGTGCCCATTGCAATAAGACAAAACCCTGCACCGCCGGCATGTGGAGCGAGTAGCAGGGATCTTGCATAACCGAGCCCCAAAAGAGCATCGTCGGCCGGCGAGGCTTCTCTGTGCTAATTTGAAATGAGGTGAGCAATGGCAAATTGAGTTTCAAGGGCAGCAGAGACAACTTGTCAATTTAGCTTCGGCTCCTCTCTGTCGGTGCAATCCTTCGGAGCTGGATCTGAAGCTTGTTTACGGTGTGGATATAATAGCTGCAATCCCCCAGGTAGATTAAGCAATTTCTTCATTTAGGACTCTCAAAACTCTGACACTTGGAGGGATTTTTTCTTGACCTTGCGAAGGGCGAGCGCTGCCTTCCTTTGCCACCCTCATGGCTTTTTCTAATGACTCTGGGGGAAAAAATAGAAATCACCAGGATGGAAATGGCTGTGGGGTTGGGTTTGTTGGGGAGGTGTGGGTTTGAGCTGTGCTGGAGCACGTGGACATCTTCCCATCACCTTCTTCATTTGGGTTTTGGTGGTGGCCCCAGCTGGGGATGTGGCTCTTGGCTGAGGGATGGGTGAGCAAGTCTTGTCTTCTTTGCGTGCCTCAGATTCCCTGTCTTACACGGCCTTTTGTTTAAAAAAACCCAAAATACAACTACTTAGAGATTTACTGGCAATATGTGTTGGGCAAAAGGAAGGAATTGTTATTTACAGGGCAGCCAGTGGAGCCCATACCCATGGAAATCTCAGCGGTGCTGGAGCAGGTGATGAATTTCCCTCCTGCAGGGTTCAGTGGGGAGCAGGCACCTGTCGTGCCCTGTGAGCATCCCCCCAGGACACAGATTTGCATCCTTAGGTACCTAAATGCTTTTGCAAATCCGCCTCTTGGTAGCTGCCCCATGGGATCAGAGAGATGCATCCAGCCCAGGACCCTGCCCAGGGGTGCAGGCACCCCGGGATACCCAGGGAAAGGTGGAAGGAGAATTTTCCCTGGAGCAGGCAGAGGAGGTCAGGGAAAGGGGGCAATTGCCATGGGGAAAATGGGCAAAAAAAAAAAAACATAATGATGCTGAAACTCCTCGAGCAGAAAAAAAAGCAAATGGAACTTTTTGTTAAATTTTAAGAAAAAAAAAAAAACATAATCCTAATAGCAACCTGAAAGCTTTCAAGGCAGGGGAGCGGTTGGTGACATCCCTGCTTGCCTCCCCGCTCCGTTGGCAGCTGATACACTGTCTGATGGAGTCTCAGCAGCGTGGATGTTCACAGCTGCATGTAGGACACGGGAAGCGCCTAATGAGTGCCGGAGCTGGCGTAATTCCTAAGGAGGTATGGCATGCGGCTGCTCAGTAAAGGGTTTCGGGACTGACAGTCTGTGAAAAGTGATAGAGCAGAGAAATGCCAGAGCGGGGAGTTAAACACATGCACAGATGAAATGAACTCGGGACTGCTCTGGGATGGCCTGAGCCCAGCTTGGGGGCCAGCAGCCAGCGTTTTGGGGGGCACACATGGGAAGTACCAGTCCTTGTGTTGTGGTGATGCTTCCCGGGGTTTCTCGGATGCTCTGGACATCCCATGTGGGGCAGGGACCCACCGGCTGCTTGCTGCAGATGCCAAGGAGCATCTTGCCTTCTAACAGCTTTCTGCACCTTCTGAGCCAGTATTTGGGGTACAGAGGTGCAGGATCCATCCCCCTGGCTTCTGGGCTTGGGGCTGTCTCGCTGTACAAATGCTTGCTTGGGGGAATTCTGCCTTAAATCATCTTCACTGCCCATCCTTGCCCCTCCTGCTGTCCCACCAGCCCTCCCTCCTCTCCACATAGGCATCCTCTCCCCAGGTTTGCATTAAGCTAATTAGGGAATTAAAATAATTTTCAATATTTTTAAAGCAAATGATGAACCTGCGGGCTGGTTTCTCTATTGCCATATTGCAAAGTGTCTTAATAGCCCTATTTCCTATTGAAATACACTTCATCTGTCGTAGCTCAGATGGTCAATGTGCAGCAGCCACTATAACCATTCCCAGTAATGCAGTGGGAGTAACTGACCAGTTTGTGGAAACCTAATCAAAGAAATTATCAGTGGTTTGGAACAGAAAAAAAATACCTGGCAAGGACACAGCTTCGGAGGACACTGAGGCTGCGGTGACATTTTAGCATCAGGATGCTGGTTGAAAAGCAAATTGACGTGGGGTCCTCCAGGCTGTGCGTGCCTTTGGGGGGGACTGGGGCAATTCTTCTTGTTCCTTGTAGCCCCCATTGGTGACATCTCTGCATGGGGGGAACAGCAGCAAGCAGGAGATGAGCAGGGAGAAGCTTGCAGGCTCCTAAGATAGGATCTTAAATTCATATTTGGGGGCAGGATCCTGCGCTGGGCTCTTGGACTCAATCCCCAGTGTTGGAAAAACCTCTCACTGGGTTGAACAAGCTGCTAAAAGTTGCTGAAAGGCAGGAGCTTGGCTTGCCCTGTGATTTCGGGGTGCTCCGAAAGGCAAACGGGAGCCCAGCCTGGCCCTGAACCTGCCCAAGAGGGGCACGGGTAGGTCTGGTCTCAGCTGGAGCAGCCTGTATCCCAGCCCTCCCCTGGGGGCTGTCAGGGCTATGAAGAAGCAAATGAAATCAATAGTCCAGGGGAAAAAAAAAACAGAACCCGAAAGAAGTGAAAAGTATCACAGTAAAGCGTAAAGTGTTGGAATAAATATTATTAGAGCATCTTTGGCAACAGTAAAAAGATTAATTTGCTATTGCAGGAAAGAGAAAAAAAAACCCCAACAATGTGTTTATGCTAAAAATTGCTGCCAAGAATTGCCTTTCATCTAGTGCATTCTATTTATTGGTTTTTGCCTTTTCGCCCTCCCCTCCTCCCCCCGTCTCTCCCAGATACCTGCATTGCTGGAGGCGATTGGGACGGGCTGATCTATCGGTAGGATATCCCTCCAACATCTCACACGCATCTCCCTAGGGCTCTATGACTCGGGATTTTATTTTAATTTTTTTTCTCCTCTCTATATATTTTTTTTCCCACCCTGGAGAGGGTTATGCATACTCGACTGGCAACGGCTGATGTATGGCCACATTTGGAGCCACAGACTACACCAGCCTTAATAACATTCTTCTTGACGAAGTGCTTACTGTTAAATATTTATGAGACGATGCGAGAACAACCACTGCCATCGTCCACGAGCGCGCGAGCATCCCTCCTCCCTGCAGTTCGACGAGTCTGGGTTTGGGAAGGCAGGTGGGCAGCCTCCCCTTTATTATTCCTAAAGAGCTCTGAGCTCCTTGAGCCTTGCCCTGCCCTTACTAATCACGATTTCAGTGCCGGAATATTGGGCATTACAGATTTATTCGGGGCAAGAGGCTGTGGCTTGGGTCCCGGGGACATGATTTTTATTGATGTGCAGAGGATGGAGGCTCAAGGCAAGCACTTGGCTGTGGAGTAGGAAGAGCTGGAGTGAGATGAGGTCGTGTTCTGAGATGCTTTTGTTTTTTTCCTTTATTTTAAAATCTATTCTCAATTTAGGGTCAAACTTTTGCTCCCTTACCTTAGCCCCCACCACCCCCTGGGAGGTCTCTGAGGCTTTTTACGCCTCCAGTTTGGCTCTCCCCCCACCTGTGAGTCTTTTAAAATCTCCCAGTGCCAGGCAGAGTGGCTGAAGGGGACAGAGGTGGGTTTTTTCCGCCCGCGGGGAGGATAAAAGCGCCGCTGCCGCCGGCTAACGACGCTTCTCCTTTGGTTTGGGAGGGTTTATTCTGACAGTGGCAGATCCTGGCTCTGTTCTCCGCGGTGGGAATCTATCACTGCTGGCAGTTCTAGCGTTACTTACACGCCGCATCATTAAAGCATATATTATATCCCAAGGGGAGAGACGGTCTAAACTCAACATTTCCAATTGTTTTAAAGTTATCTGATTTTATCCGAGCGATAACGATCTACAAATTGCGCTAGTCATCTCTGAAAGCAGGCTTGCCTGTAATGTCCTTTTTTTGCGTGGGCTGCTGGGGAATTGCTTTAATAAGCGTAACTAGCTCTTATTAGCATTTCCACCCATAGGTTTGGAGTTTTTATTTTTTTTTTTTAATAGAGGAGGTGGCTTCAGCCATCCCCTTGCAGAGGGGAACGGGAGGCGCAGGCGGTGGAGCCGCTGCCCGGGATGCTGCCGGAGCACCAGGCTGCCTCGAGGCGCGTTGGCACTCGTGCAGGAGGTGCCAGCCAAGCTCCCGAAAACCCTCACCAGCGTGTGAAAACGCACAGAGCGGCTTGAATTCCTTCAAATACCGCCTTCTGAATGGTGAACCTCGGGAAGAGGGCTTTGGTTCAGCGCCAGGCTGGGTTTCCAGTTGGCGCTCCCTGATGTTTATTTTATTATCTGAACGTGGTTGTAGCCTCCAATTCAGCGTAAAGCGATAACGCCGCGCGGCTGAAATGCTCTTTACTCCAGTAACTTCCAGTCGGTGATAGGGAAGGAGCTGTAAACCTGGTCACGGTGGCAGAGCAGCGTTTCTGTACAAGCCAAGGCGCCTCGAATAGAGAAATGAGACTCCCGCAAGGAGGTTTTCAGGGCAGACAAATCGGGGTGATTCGCCGGCTCGCTGCTCGCTACCTGTTTGTTTAGGGAATAGGCTGGGTCGTGACAGTTGACGGGGAATGCTGGATGCGGGGTTTCGCTGCTGCCCTGTTATCTCTCCCCCGTGGCGAGCAGAAGTGGTCCCTTGGGGCTGCCCCGTGCTCGGAGGAGATGCACAAAGAGTGGGGCTGTGCAGTCCCGGCTCCTGGGCTGTTTAACGGGAAATCGTGGCTTTAATCTTCTCAGAGGAAGTTTTTAACCCTTGTAAGAGAGAAAGAGGCGACTGCTGTGTAACAAAAAGGACCGTGTGTTTATGTACTCCTGTGATTTTTATGATTACCTGAGGACATCTGGGCCATGGAAGACTCAGTGCAGATCTCTAGTTATTTATTTCCTCGGTGTGTCTGGATGGATGGCACGCACACGGTGCTGGGCTGCTAGAAGCCTTCTTCGCCTCCTGATGTCTATATAACTCTGCAAGGGGTACAGTCAGTGTTGGGGGGACATCTGGGTGGGTGAAGAGGGGGAAAGGGATGAAGGACCAAGCCCTGAGATTGATGGATTAGGCAGGGTGCTGGTGCTGGAAACATCATTTGGCTTGGCAGTGGGCTGAAAGCATCCCAGCCGGGGATGGGTGCTGGGTGAGACCCCTGACTGTGCACACTGAGCTGTAAATGGGGGGCACGAGATGGGTAACGATGCCCCAGACAGCTCGGTTTGCTTCTGAAGTGAGAGGAGACACTTGTGCTATTCCACCTGCCTCTCTTGACGGTATAATCTCCCATTGAGATTCAAGGCACAGCTCCGCTAATTAAAATGACGAATGCCGGAGGAAGGCTTTGGGTTTGGAAACTTTTTTTTTTTTCCCCCTGTCTTCTGGTAGGTCTAGCTGGTATCTACACACACAGAGACTGCTTCAGGCAGAGGATATTTCCTCGCTGGATGAGTACCCAGCGTAGATAGAAACACTCCTGTACCCACACACAGTGCTGCCGGAGAGGTGCTGAGCATCTTCACGGCTCGAGCATCCTTCCCCTGGCAAGGGGCAGCTCTCCTGGGGACACCAGCTCCAGGACATGTGTCCAGGACCACCAGACACCCCTCTTGCTGTCCCATGCTCCCCCAAATGTTTGAAAGAGCTGCTGTGCTGCTGCCTACCAGCAGCCACATTTTGGTAACATAAGAGAGGTTTTTTGGGTTTTTCTTGCAAATGAAGCCAGAGCTATAACTTATCCCAGCCCCTGGGGCAGAAAGCCAGGAGCATGGGCAGCAGATGCTTGGGCATCACTTACCTTCCCGAAACAGCCCCAGGGGCTCTGATTTGAGTTGCCCACCACCACGGTTCTACTTGTACATGTCTTGTGTTTTTAAGACAGGCTGAATGAAGAGCTCTGCTGGGGTCTCTTATCCTGCAATTAAAGCTTTTTTTAATTTTTTTTTTTGAGTACAGATGTGTGCTCCAGTGGGTTGTGAGCGAAGGGAATGAATGAGCAGCAGTGCATCAGGGGGGATGGAAATGTCTGTGTCATGTGCTGTCACCAAAGCCGAGCTTTAAATAGGAGCCCTCTGGAAGGTGCTTGCGTAACGCTGTGCCTAACACCAGCTCCTGCTCGGGGCAGGGAGGCTACGTGGGGGAAAGGGGATAATCTAGAGAAAACAGGATTATTTTTCTTGGGGTTTTTTTTTTAATTCCCCTGTTACGTCCTTGTTGTGCTTTTTTGCTTGGCTTCTCTTGGAATTCTGCAAAACCCTGGAAATGGGGAAACTGGGGTCCTCTGTGGGCTGTCATCTCCGTCTCCTTTTGGGATGCAGCCCAGTGGGGTGAGATCTCATCCCTGCACACTTGGGGATGTGCAAGCTTCTTTAATTTGGATGATTTAAATGGAAATCATGAGAGCTTACTGCAGGACGAGTCCAGCCACCCCGCAGTTGAGCATTGTGCATTTTACCATCCGAGCTTTTTGCAGGACTGGGTTAGTTTGTTTTCGTTTCTCCACTTGCCTGCTGATCCTCCAACTGTCTCAGTGTTTGGGTGAGATGCAAAGATGCTTAGAAATACCAATAATCATTAAAAATAATAGTCAGAGGAACCAAAACTGCAGCCTGCAGTTTGGCTAGTGGCCATTGGAAACAGCTCAGTCTCAAGGCAGAGAGATGGGATCTGCACAAAACCCCGTGTCCTGGAGGCTCTGGGTGACGGTGGGGGGGTTTCGATGGATGGCAGCCCCTGACCCCTTCTCTAACTCTCCTGGAGTTGGTGTTTTAGGATGTGTAAGACTACATGGAGTCACTCGACTTGAGCATCCCACCTTCCCAATCCATCTGGCTTCCTGCCCAGCAGATGATGTTGTATAAACCACCCCTAAATGCAGTGTCTGGGAAAGTGCCTTTATGTTTTAATTTCCAAATAGGCAGGCGGAATTGAGTGCTTCTGATTGGCATCTGCAATCAGAGCCCCATTCAGCGGGAGCTGGGAAGGGAGCTGATTGCAACGAGCGCTGCTCTGACCTTCTGGGGCCTCGGCTGCTGCCTCGGCTTCATTAACAGGATAAATATTTTTCCAGAAACAACATTTCTGAGCTGCCAGAAGTCGTGACGGGGCTGGGGACTACTTTGTGGCATGAGCTTCATGGAGGCAGTGCTCTCAGCTGAAGGTTTGGGGGATAAATAAGTGTATTCAGCAGGATGGTGATACTGCCTGGGACATGGCTGGGGACACCTGGGCTCGGTCCCCACAGTGCCACCAAGTCGCTGGGTGTGATCCTCCCTCCTTCCATACCTGCCTTTCCTCCCTCCTTTTCCATTGAGCCATGCAGGACCCTATTTTGGGATGTTTGCTCTGATGGAGCCTTGATGTTGGTCCCAGTGCTTTGGGATAATGTCCCATCAGTTATATTGGTGATGGTGATGGGACAGCAAAGAGCTGGAGATGTGTCCCTGGAGTACATCAGGGCCATGGGCATGGCTGATAACGCTCAATCCTGTACTGTGACCGTGCTGCAGGGCTCAGGAGTTGGTACAGCATCAAACGCCACGGCGTGCCAGAGCCTGGTACTGAGATACCAGCATCTGCGGCGTCAGCTGAGCCCCTGCGGTGAGTTACAGCCTCTCTCTGCTCCAGGGGCCTCTTAGCATCCTGCAGCCGGTAATAGATGTTTTTAATTCTCAGGGAATTATTGAACAAACATCAGGGAAATATGTTTTACAGTCCGGAGCCGGCTCTGAGCATCGTTAACATTGTTATTGCAGACGAGGAGGATGATTTAAGCAGGGACCTCTGACAAAGACGCGCACCTGTCCATGAATAAAAGGCTGCGATTTAATACCCGCGCTGTTAATTAAGCAGAGGATGAAGGTCAAGTGTAGTGCCCATTTCAAAGGTCTCCTGAGCCTGGCAGGCGAGGTGACAGTGCTAATGCCTCCTTTCACTGCTCCTTGGCATGCCGAGCGGGCATCGGCTGCAAGAAGGGGTCTCGTAAGGGCAGCTGAGTGTCGGGCACCTCATGTCAGCTGTGGGCTGATGCCACGTAGGCTCAGCACGGAGCCAGTCCAGGAATGGAAAAGAGCAGATGCTGCTAGTTTAAAGAGCTGGAGCATCTCTGTCTCCTATCAGAACAAACTGATTGGAAAAGGGGAAAGGCTGGAGCATCCCTTCATTGCCCACCTGTGCCTTGGTGGTGACAGCTTCCCCCCAGCCTGCCAGCTCGCCCTGACGCTGGGGTTTTGGGGTTTCATCACTTTGTGTTGCATTGAGCAAAGGACATCCCCTCACCCTGCAGCATCCTGCATCTCTAGAGATGGCTTGAGGTGTCTCACCAGCTCAAGAGGGTTTAGCTTTGCCTAGGGGAGGGGCAGCCGGCTCAGATACCCCCACCTCTGTGCAGAGATCCCCATCCTGGGCTGAAATGGTCAAGAGAGAACTCATAGAACAGACCCAGGGTGGCTCTGGTTCCGCTCCCTTGGTCTGCTGAGGTTCCCCCTGTTGTTTTAGGGCTTGCAAAGGCTCAGCTGGGCTGCCTGAACCCATGTCCCTTGGTTGCAGCGGGCACACACCGGGTATGGTCCATCCTGCCCTGCTTGGTCCTGCTGGTATCCAACATCTTTGCCAGTGATGGGAAAGGTGATGAAAAAGGCAGCGCTAGAAATACAATAATCCTAGGGGGGCTTCAGAAGCTGAAATCCTGTATTTCGGCTGTCAGAGAGCTCTAGGAACGCTGGTAAACACTGCTTTTGCTTCATTTGGATGCAGAGATGAGCCTGGGGGAGGTTTTGGAGCAGCAGAGCTTGTTTGCATGCGTGTTTAAGCGCACAGGCATCGTCGGACACATGTTGGCGTACAGTTTGGTTCACTTCACTTGCATCCCGCGTAGGCAGCCATGCAAGGAAATTACTTCTGCATCGCTTGTGTTGCTCTATTACAATAAAGGACGAGCAGCTGGTGAGCTCCTCGTTTGCCTCCCCTTGGAGCAAATGACTTCTCTTTTCCAATGTGACTTCTCTCTCCTCCACCCACACATCTCAGATAATTTTTGGTGTCCTATTCTGCAGCTTTTCTAGTGCCCGTGGATCCTAAGAGAGGACGGGGGGTGATGCAAACGTTGTTGGTTATAAAGTCTCTGGCAAGATGTTTGCAGCTGGATTTCTGGGGAAGCAGCTCCTGTGGGGCTCTGCAGGAGTCTCTGTGATACTTTTGAGTCTTTTCAACCCAATAGTGCCCCAAGGCAGTGGGTTTGGAGTAGGCAGCTCGGTGGGGAGGGGAGAAACCACCCGGTGAGGAGAGGCAGCAGCGTGAGCTCAGCCTTCGCTGGAGCCTCGGAGGATCCCCAGATGGGTGTATCGCCGTGAATTCCCCGGTGGTGGGGGGAAACTTTGATCAGAGCTTGCACCTCATTAGACATCAGAGAATTGAGCCGTGAGACACCGATCCATAGGCAGCCAGGCTTCATTAGCTTTGCTGCTCATGGGACTGCCTCTTCAAGGCACGCGGAGATGCTACAGAATTGACTTGTGTTTTTAATTATTTTTATGAGGTCTTGGTCCTTTCCGTATTTTTGGTGGGTTTTTTTGTTTGTTTTGGTTTTTTTTTGTTTTGCTTAGGGGGTTCTAGAGAGATCTTTGCAGCAGTCTTTGGGTGGCCGAAATCAGTGTGTTTTGCTTTCTCAAAGCAAATGAAAAGTTTTATTTTAGTCAAATGTGTACATCCATCTGCTGTGCCCAAGGGATCACAGGCCAGGTTCCCGGCTTGGGCTCCCGATCCCCTGCTGCATGTCCTTGTTTCTCCTGATGCTGCATTGCAGGAACTGAACCCTGACCTGTTGCTGAGCTGGAAACCTGGGCTGGCGTTAGCTGTTAAGGGCAGAACTGGCTGCAGTTCGGGGCTGGGCTTGGAGAGCTCTGGAGATGGGGTTGCATGGGCTGAGCTGCCAGGTTCCCGTGCTCAGCTCTGCCTGGGGGTTTGGAGGATGCTCTGCCCGAGCATCCCTTCCTGCAGCGGATGGCAGACATGCCGCCACGTCCATAAGCGTAATTCCTGTAAAATTCCTTGGTTGAAAGATGTAGAGGAAGATAAACGGGGCTGTGAAAAGCCCGATTTGCGCCATTCTCCTTCTCAGCTGTGCTCTGAGAACAGAAGTGGCCAAACGCAGAAGCCCCACGTGCTACAGACGGGACCCCACGGCTGAGGGGAAGGAATGACTCGCTGGCAGACCGTGCTCCAGTCGAGATCACAGCTCAGCGAGAAAATAGAAGCAGACAAGGTAGTCCTGCTCGTGCCTCCAACCTGCTTGATAGAGAGATGGAGAAGAAAAGGCGAGCGCAGAGCAGATGAGAGAGACATTTGCCTCCTTGTGTGCAGGCTGACAAGAACCGGGGACGGGCGAATTCATCGCAGGTTCTCTGTCGAGGGGAGGGGGGGAATAGGAAGCCATCCAAGCTGATTAGTGAGAGGTCTCTCAAAGAGACAGGCTGGCTGGATTTAATTCCCTAGTCAGCATTCCCGGTACATTGATCTCCTCCTAAGTAGGAGGGAGGGGGAGCGGAGAGAGGGATGGGAGAGGAGAGAAAAATAGGTTAGGAGGTGGTGAGAGAGTGAAGGCAGAGGGAGAAAAATGAGGAGTGGAAGAAGAGAGGAGGAAAATGGAGAGGAAAGCAACAGGGATGCAGGACCAGCCCTGGTGATGCTCCAGCTGCTCCGTCAGCCAGCACCAGAGCCTCTCCGAGTGATGGAGGCGTTACTGGTGAATAATGGGGGAACCCAGCTTGGTTGTCCTCTGCTAGGGACAGAGCAGCCCTCCGTCACGCTGCGAGCCATGTCTGAGGAGGGACAGGGGATGCAGGAGCAGTTAGATATACTCCTGAACTGAATGCAGGAGCAGTTGGACATATTCCTGGACTGTCTGGGTGGGGAAGGAGGATGAGCAGTTGCTTCCAGATGTGCTCGAGAGCACAGAGCAAATGCAGGCAGCTTTCTCATCCCATACCTCCTGCAACACCAGGGCTGGAGATGGGAGAAAGTCTTTGCAAGGCAGGATCCCCCACTTGCAACAAGCATGGAGCTTTAATTTCCAGCCCCAGCTGGTTGTGAGATATCGGGCATTAAAAGCACATTATTCTGATGACTGTCTT